>CAEGAF010163293.1:0-11844 GCA_903067075.1 Micropoecilia bifurca | reverse complement strand
GTGTGTGTGTGTGTGTGTGTGTGTGTGTGTGTGTGTGTGTGTGTGTGTGTGTGTGTGTGTGTGTGTGTGTGTGTGTACGTGTCTGCGTGTTTCTGTGTGTTATCCATTACTGTTGTCCATAAGTGTTCGAATGCCAGCCTGTGTGCTGGGCTGTCCATGGTTACTGTCTCAGTCTGCAGGGTTTGATTCTGCACTGGTTCCACACTTTCTTGGATTATTAATATTAGCAGATTTTTGTTGAGGAAATACAACCAGCCGTTTTCTACTCTAAAGAAAACATAATTTCTTATGTGTTTCAAAAATATTGGATGTTTACAAATGAGTATATTGATTAAATGAATGATGCACCAAAACCAGCCTGATATTAACTTCATGCACTTTGACACGTAGTGGTCACTAATGGAAACCTTGTTTTAAAATGAAGACAGGCACAGTGTGCAATCGATGGCAACATTCTTCGTCCTGATGACAGTTTTTTAAAGATTATTTTTGTAGCCAGCAGGGTTCAGGATATAAAAAAAATGCTGTGGATAATTCTTATGACTCCTGAATTAAATAAATATCAGCCACTCACGCTATGGCATAAAAAAAAAAATAAAGTAAAAACAGTATTTCCACATATGAAACTAGAACAAACTGTTCATTAATATTTAACATTTTACAAAAAAACTGTATAAATATGTTTAGAAAACAAGCTACCAAATGAGTTGGCTTCTTTACAAAACCAAAACTGACCTAAGCTTTATCAACATCAAAGAGCCTGTGCTAAATGTGTTGTTTCATTCAAAAATGTAACTATAATTTAATTTTTAAAGTTATTTCCAATCTATAGAGTAGTCAAAAGTCAAAAGCAACCAGTTATATTTACTTTCATCACTGTAACTACGGACAAGTTATCTGTACCTTGTACATTAAGTTGGAAAGTATTTTACTCAGTTACATTTTAAATCATATCCATCAATTAATTTAAATAAATAATAATGAGCACCAAAAAAAAATGATGCTTCAGTCAGATTAGTACCGTATTAAGATCCCTGTTGCATCAACTGGAAGACAGAGGCACAATGAAAAACCCATCAAGCCTTGTTCAAATAAATCTCTGAGGACAAATACAAAAGCATGGCAATACATATGAGAGAGGCAACAGTTTTAAACTTAGTTTGATTTATGTTCATATAAACATTCTGAATAACATTTAACAGCAAATGTAAAACCAGTTTTAATTTTTATTGGCTGACGCCAAAACAAAGGATCAAGTGCTTAGTTTGGAGTCAGTAATTTAAAACGATTAGATAGGAGGGACAGTTGGACATACGATTCCCTCTTTACAAGAAGTGCAAGGTTCAGAGGAAGAGGAAAACCACAGAAGAGCTGTAGATGCAATGAAGGATGCAGAGGCCTTGGTGTGACATGGAAAGATGCTGAAGCGAGGGAGATGATCAGCTGGAGACTAAAGACAGCAGTCTCTAGCTGATCATAAAACATCACATGATTACGTTTTATTTTTTTTGCATTTTATATTTATACTTGTACTTCTTTATTTATAAACCACGTTGTAATATAATAATGTTGTTTGCCAGTTAAACCTTGCTATATTTATTCCTTATCTGTTTCTTGCTACATTTTAACAATCTCATGTGCTAAGCTAGAATTATGTACAGCAAACTTTAGCAACGGGCTAACATAGCAACCTAATATCTTCTAATAAATCTTGCTTTCTATAAGCTGGCATTAACTTAGGTTAGGGTTAGGGTTAGGGTTGACAAATTTAGATGTAGATTCAGGAAGATCAACAAGTCAAATTCTTAAACATCTTGTTTTTTTTCCTGGTCTAATCATCAAATACATCAAAACTGAAAAACTTCATACTTATACTTTTTACAACCACTTCTGTTTTCAGATTGAAGGGGAGAATTAACAATCATCAAAGGTCAAACACAGAGTTTCAGAAAACAAAAACAAAGTATTAAGCAGCAAAACATTTCTATTTAAATGAAACAGACTAGAACACCAGCCATAAAAGAGCAGAAAGCACATTTATTCTATTTTATGGTCAATTTTTATTACATCTAATGGTTGTACTGGAAAAAGTTTACAAAAATCCAACTGCATGTGAAGAAGACCTAAATTGGTAAGTCAAACCTAAAAAAAACGAACAACATTATAGTTCAGAAGCTAATTTTATGCTAATTGACTTGATTCATCGTTAACAATGAAAGCAACATTTGCTCAACTCACATATAATGACACACCAGGATATTGCATTTCGATTATTAGCTTTGGTAGAAAATGTTTCTCAATGTTTTGTCATTTTACTGCTAATTTGGTCAGTAATAAAATACAGGACAATTAGTGCTGTGGGGATGTCAGTTTAATAGTGCAACAAAGACAAGAGGATCTGAGGAAGAAAACAGTAGTTAATCAGGAAAGCCATCTGTTATCACGGATTGCTCCATTGGGCTTTGAGCCTTGACATCCAGTCCAGGAAAGAGTCTGCTGAAGCAATCCATCTCCCACCAATGATGACTAGTGGCCATGTCCATCTGCCCTGCAGCTTAATGGGGCAGACTATAGAAACAACCAATAGAAGGGAAATGCAAGTTGTAAACTATTTTTTATCAACTGCTTACAAAACATTCAATCTAAGAAAGTAATTTCTTAGATTGGAAGACAATATCAAATTTACTTACATTTACATTCAGTAACCTGTCTTTAGCTGGACAAAAACATTGCAGCTGGACTTATTCCTCAGCCTGAAAGAGACAAACATCTTTCCACCTTGAAAAATGTCATATTGGTAGTAACATTTTACAGTTCTGTTTTGTTTTTTGAAAGCCATACATGGTCTTCTCACTAGATAAATTCCTTGCCCCATATAACTGGTCAGAACAGTTATCAGATGCAGATAATGTTGTTTACTGTTCCTAATTTTCATTGTGTGACAAAGGTTATATGTTAAGCCTGTAGCACTTGCTCTAAAGTGTTTGAAAATTCATTTGCAGGGCGCAAGCTCAGTAAACATTCTTAAAATTCAGCCCCTCCCTAAAGCAGCCAGTGAGTTGGAGCCAAATAAATACATGTTTTACTAAAGTCTCTGAATGCAATATCAGCCTTAGAAAAAGTATAAAAAGTGGAATTAAATTATTTTGGAAATGTACTAAAAATCATCAGATTTGTCTATAAATGAGGAATGACACATGTGAGGTAGGTAAGATCTGATCAGGGTGATGCTTTCTTTTTTTACTTTGTGAAGCATTAGGCAAGTTAAACAGGCATAAACAGCGCACCCTGAACCTCCAGTGACATAGTTGCTGAATGAATGTATGCAGTAACAATATTTTTTGCAGGACTTAACAGTTTATATCTCGCTAAACTGGAAAGAAAATATTTTTTGGCCTCCTTCTGGCAGTTTGCATGGTAGAATAATCACACTGAACGAGGTTTGATGACGTTCTTTGAATAAATCAAAAACAGTCCCAGGACTGGACTCGCCCTCCACCAGCAGCACCTGCCACCATGCTGTCAGACCAGCAACATTCTGGTGGGAATCCCCAGAATACATGAGAGATGCTAAATTTGCCTGAAGGGAACGATCTGGAAACCTATTTCTACAGTTAAACGTGTGTGTGTGTGTGTGTGTGTGTGTGTGTGTGTGTGTGTGTGTGTGTGTGTGTGTGTGTGTGTGTGTGTGGGTGTGTGTGAGTGTGTGTCTCCATGTGTGTCAGATACTAAAATAAATGCGGTAATCGAAGGTTGATTTGAATCATGACGTAAATAAACGCAATAATGAATCACTTCAACTGTGTTGCTGATTCATTTTGAGATTCTCAAAAAAAATTCTTTGAAAGTTTTTTTTTAAATTTTGATTAGTATGAAAAACATTCATGTTGAATAGACTCATTACATATATTTATATTTCGCACAGAATTAAATATCCAAACAATATCTTTTATTCACATGTCTCAAGATGATATGTTCTGTTTCAGCACTTAGGATTGTTAAGTCCTAGATGAGTGGGAATATAAACAATGCCCTTTTTAAATGACAATGACTCCAACATCAAATCAAACAAAGGTGCCACATCATTGACCTTAGCAGCTCTATTAGTGTAATTGTTCTGTCCACTTTCAACCCATATTCAGAACTACAGAAGCATGAATTATTAATATTATTATTTTACAGACCCGTAAATGCTCAACATTAGAACCGTAGAGACTTCTGAATGGAGCCTTTTGTCCGTCTTCAGCCTTCATTTTGTGCAGAATTTCATCTATCATCAGGGATTTATTAAGGATTTATTTAATGGCCTCACAAACTGCCAGTACTTACTGCAGTGCCTCTTTTAATGTCCATAATGAGACATTAAAAGCTTTTATGAAGGTTTTCTCCACCATTGCCACGTCTTCTTTCTGAAACTTTCCTCTGAATTCAGAAGCTAATTCAAAACCGTCCTTCAGCTTCTATATTGCCTAACAAGCACTGTTTTGTCATTAGGCCATTATTTTTTGTATGTGCCAATCTTTTTAAAAACATATACATTTTCATCTAATTTGCTTTTCATCTAATCACTTATTGGTTTTCTATTTTTAATAGAAAACAATACAACAATACAAACACCCAAAATCCTCCCAGCCCCCAAATTTTTGTCTCAAATTAATTTAATACAATTTTGAAAAAAAAAGCTGTAAGATAAGATATGTGGAGAGCTGTGAATACTTTACGGTTTCACTGCAGCCTCTGTTTTTTAATGGGAGCTCATCTGTTGGAGATACTTGAACACATTTACAAGACAACAATTGCTCTTATAAAAAATATGAAATCCACATTTTGTTAAAATGCCATTACAGCCGTTTTCAGACAGATGGACGGCAGCAATCACTTCTGTTAGAGCATTACTGACATCAGTGATCAGCACCTAATTGAAATTCTGGGCAGCATCACAGACTTTTTTTTTAACACCACCAACACCAGTGACTACATGAACGAATATTGATGGAAAGCACAGACTAAGTACTTTATCTTCTGCACAAATCACATTGACATTACCTTCATTATCGCTCGCCATTGCTCCTCTTTCAATACTCCGAAACAGTTCGGCAGAGGCGGGGCTGTCCTGTCTCAACTAACCACCACTGAGAGGTGAGGCAAAAATAGAAGCTTGAACAAGAGTGTTGTCAAAAGAGTAAGTTCCCCACTGTGTGACTGGACGCTTCCTAGATCTGCTTTCTTTATTTTATTTTATTTGTTTATTTTCTGCTTGACTCAGCCAGGAATAATGAGTAAACAAATCTACGTTTCTCCACGAGTGAAAAGTTGGCTGCAGCGTGTAACTTTTTCTTGGGCACCACCTCAGGGACAAGGGATCTTTGAATGTCAGGAATATGGCTGCTGAGTTTCTCTGTCTAGAGGTGAGAGAGATCATTTTTAATATTTAATCCTCCTCTCAGAAATAATATCTGTGCTGTGTGGAGCTTCTCAGCTAAGGACGATTACTTTTGACACCAAGTAGCTATTAATAATTAAAAGTCTCATTTTCAAAAGAGTGGGAAAAAAAGCCTTTGTTTTGGTGTGTAGCTTATAATACCGTCAGCTGGTGAAGTACTTCCGCTCCTAGAGTGCTTGGAGGCCAACAGGTTGGATGATGGGGAGGAGAAGGACTGAATGTGGGGATGTGTGGAGAAACGTCAGTAAGGGCTAATATTCACACTAGAAAGATACTAAAGTAATAAAATCCCACAAAAGACAAGATATTGGCAACGTACCCGGACATTGCTGCATACTGTTTTTTTCATCGGCTTTGACTGTCTTTAATTTAAGTATCTTAGGCAGAGAGGGATTGAACTTGTGAGATTTAATGCTTCATTTGTGTCAGAGGTAAGACTTAAAATCTGGTAATGACATCACATCCAACTGAACTGCTTGGCAGCTGCAAATTGAAGAAGCACAAGGATTTCAACACTGTCATGAACACAAACGCCTCTAATTTAGCCTGCAAGAATTTCTTTTCTCAAGGCTCCTTGAGATCTAGCCAAAGCAAAAGTTCTCACTCATGTAAGTGGATGCAATTCTCTAAAAAGGTTTGTCCATCAACATGTGGAGATTGAATTTTCCCAGATGACCACTCTACCTACTGAACCACAGAAACATTATGTAGATGAATTAAAGCAGTTATCTAAAAAACACGAGGCATTAAATTGTTCACCAATATTCATTGCCAGTTTTATGTTTTACATTTTTTTATATAAAAAAGTATAAGTAACTTAGAATTTATGATTTCTCTGACCCAAGATTAATTGTGACTTTCCTTATTTTATGCAAAGTTATATGTAAAAATGAAAAGAAAAAATACAAATCCAATTTTTTTTACTGCAGTGTTCATCTTACTGATAATGGGGGGGACATAATGCATATTATCCAATATGCATTATGTAAAAAAAGTCCCCTGTGTTTATGGTTAAATACAGGGGGGAGCTACATAAACAATTCTGGTCCTTTGTGAAAAAGTAATTGCCCCCAAAACCTAATTTTCTGATTGTGACATGAACAACTGCCATCAAACGTTTTTTTGTTTTTTTTTAAATAACTGACAATCAGTCATTTACATCACTGAGGACTGACTTAGACCTCTTACCAGCGGTGAGAGGTCTAAGTGAGAGCTATAGATAATTCTGACATAGTTCAAAGTTCAAATGAAATGCAGCATTGTTGCAATCCCCCTGTTAGGAGGAGAGGAATGACTCACTTTAGTTTGGGATGCGGGAAGGAGGCACAATAATTGGACTGTCTGAACCTACAAAATTAGATCCGAATTAGAAATGCACGACTGAGGGTGACGAGGATTTTCCTAGAGTTTACCCAATTAATCTTCGAAGAGAAGCAATTAGACTAGTGCTAATTACAGCAACATTTGTTACACTTCACACAAACAGATCTGCTCTTACTCCAAGGAGATGATGTGGTTTTGTGTTTCATTTTTTAAATTTTTGTTTTGACAGCTGAAGATGCTTACATTGCACACCTTTAGAGATCACAATAGCAGAGGGTTACTGTGCGTTTTATAGCCTAAAAAGGTAATCGCACTGGACTTTTACAATCATGTTGTTTGGAAGATCTCAATCTGACAGGGGGAGCAGTTCAGCTCGACAAAAACTGCAGCACAGAACATCAATTCATTTTTGCTTACATATATAGTGCCAGTTTACAACAGATGAAGTATTAAGGCACTATGAAATAAAACCATTTTGATTCAGATAGACAGATTCCATACACTCCTATTGACCTAGATACCAATGAAGCAGTCAAGTTCAGTTTGTTTTTTGAATTACTTTTAAAAAAAAAAAGGTTTTCTATCTTAGGAATCCCAGCAGGTCATGTGAAGTCACTGATTTGCAACATTCATTCCTCCTAGATGAGCTTGTAGTGACAATGGATGGCTGCTTGATTTTTTTTCACTGACTTTGCAGCAATCCCTCATAGTGAGCATGTATACCGAAAGAAAAATATCTATTTCAACAGGAAGAAACCTTCAGTCAAACCAGGCTCAGTGTGAGCGGCCATCTGCAATGATCTGTGGTTTTTTATTGTTTTTTTCCTCATAGGAGAAGATTCTGAAGATTTGGGTTTTTTTTTAGACTTATAGAGAAATATGTCATCCTCCTGCTCATATGAAAGCAGTAAAAATAAACACCAATAGAGCATCATTTGAGGAGTTCTGTGAGCCATTGTGTCACAAATATTCAGATGGTTATTGCACTTTATTTATTTGTTTATTTATTTATCGTTGGTGAGGGTAATGCATTAATTGATTCAGATTGGGTTTTATTGCTGCCATGACTAATGTTCCTTCTGTGGTGAGTCATAAGCTGCCAGTGAACAAGCTTGGCTATGGCAGAGCACTTCTATGGATGATGCAGGATGCTTGCAACGCCTTCTGACATACAAGCTTGTTTTACAACAGACATTTTGGATGACAAGAAGTTGGGAAAAATAGGTGGGTCTTTATAGACCTGTGTGTCTACATCTGTGACACGTTGGCTGTCAGATAGAATGTGTGCAAACCCAGAGTTTCATCGAATAAAAATTTTATTTTGAAATCAAGGTCCCAGAGTCTGGAGGAAGCATAGAATTCAAGCAGCTCGACGTTTCCTCGGCGATTATTCGAGGTGCCATGTTGTCTGCTGGTGTTGGTCCACTCTGTTCTATCAAGTCAGAGATAGAATAATACATTATTTTCAAAAAATAACCACTTGAAAATATTTCTCTCTGTGTTCAGTAAGTCTTTGAGCTTTCTCAACATTTTCAAGCGTGTTAATACACACCTGCAAAGTTAATAGGTCAAGATGTTTCCAAGTGTCCAGAGGCATTTCAGCAAATAAATTACAATCTCAGATTTGCACCGAATAATTCTTTTTGATTGTAAAAATCTTTCTTGTGTGTGCGGAAGCAAAAGTATTTTCTTTTGCAACCTATATTGATCTATTAAGTTATCTTTGAAAGTCAGCAAAGTCAGTCCTCATTCTAATTAGGACTGATAGAGCTCAAGCAGACATCACTGGAGGTAATTTTATAAGTAAAATATCTGCAGTCAACCCTGTTTTCATGTCCTTGTTACTCGCACTTGAGTGCAGTGACTCCATCTTCCTCTTTATCTGTCTGAATCATGCCGGCAGAGCGGTCTTATCACTTTGAGGGTATGTAGGAGAGAAAAAAGTCATGTCCTTTGGAAGTATTTTTTTCCTCTTTGAAGTGCATCAGCCATATGTCTAATTAACACAGCTGAGTGGATTCAGTAACCTTGTCACATGATGAGGCTGCGGGAGACTCGGGGGGAGCAAACCTGAGCTTTGTCACTTTTAGTGTGGGAGTTAGTGACCCAGCAGCCTTTTGGGTAATGCAGAGCAATAAAAATAAATTAAAATCAGCTTTTTAATTTGTGTGACAATGTAACTAAAGAGGTTTCTACTGCTTCTCCTGAAATCCTAACCTTCATCCTCTGTCGGCGCATGTGCTGATGCCATCCCAGCTTCGGAGTATTGATTCCACCCTCATAGATCAGATGATGCTTCCCTTTCACGAGAATCTGCAATTGATTTTCTGTCTGACAGAAAGCTTCTCTTTGTGCTTGCAGTGCTTTACAGAAGTATTGAGACCTTCTGAACTTGTTGTGTTACAGCCACAAACCTTATATGTTAGTTAAAAAAACAAACAAACTTGTACATAACTGTGTAGAGATTCATATCTTTGAAAACTTTTGACTTCAGTTCCTCCATCATCATCATTTCAGAGACGTCTTTCACTGCAGTTGCAGCTTCAGGTTGTTTACTGTGAATCTTTAATAGCATTGCTGTTCCGTCTACTGTATTATTTCTACCCACTTATCCTTGACAAGCTAGGTCTAAAATAATTAGCTTGTCAAAGATCTCTGGCTGGAGGTTTAATTGTAATGCCAAAATACGACTGTGTTTAAATAAATACCTGACTGTTTTTCATGGGTGCTTCACAGTTGGAAGAATTGTAGCTTTTCCCTCGACACTCGGAGCCTCTAGTCTCTGTCTCTCTGAAGGGTTCTGTGTGCAGAGACACAGACCAGCCCTCAGACATCTGTCATCAATCTAAACTATTGCTTTGTAGGACCTTAAAGGATGGAAAAGCTTAAAATAAGCATTACAAAACATGCAAAGGTAGAACAAACAAAAAATCTACACGTAGGGAGTGGATCTGGGTTTGGTCTGGATGAGGATGACAGATGTGAAGTTTAACCGATTTCCACTGATTGACGCAAATATGCATCAAATGTAGATGCTTTTTTAAAAAGAAAAATCTTGGTAAAATCCAACCTGTTGAAAGATCAAAGCTTCAATTAAAAATTAACTCCAGTGGGATTCTGCTTTTAGTTAATCAGCTAATATTCCTAAAGAAATGCCTTATTGTTTACACAGCTGAATGCAGGGTGGAATTGCAACTATACTATTTAGATTTGCCAAATTTGCAAAAGCTGCAGTCCTCGAACGCTACTATCCTGCAACATTTTGATTCATATCTAATCTAGCACACCTTACTCAAATGACCTTCTCTACATGTTTCATTTCATTCAGGTGTGTTGGAGCAGGTATTCATGTAAAAGTTGCACAATAGTTGCTCTCAAGAGCTACCCTTTATTTTAGTTATCTCAAATTAGGATTCCGATCGAGGGCAGACAAAGAGCCAAGAATGCTGTGATTTGCACGTGATAATGTCTACAGTCTAAAACTCTGTCATTTATTAAACAGGACCCTCTAAGAAAGATTTAGTCTTATTTAGTCTTTTCTTTTTGTGGAGGAACCTGAATTAGCTTTAACATGCTTTAAAAAGTCCAATGTCCAGTCTTGTGTTTGTGAAACTTGTCTGTGTGGAAACTGCACAACTGAAATGCTTAAAACAGCAAAACACTAAAAGAGTTCACAGCCATATACCAGCCGAGGAGGAAAGACAGTTAGAAAGAAGGTTACAATGGTGTGACTGTGAAATGTGTAATTTGGCAAGACAAGCCTGTGAATGGAGAAAAAGAAAGAGAAGCATTGTGTGCAATATAAAGCAGGAGAGCAGAGAACAGAGAAGAGTAATGATGCTTCATTGAGTTCCAATAGTTACATTGACAAAAATTGGACTTTACACCAGTGTTTGGCTCTAAAGGGGGCAACGTCTGTTGTTTATTCCAGTTGTTTCCAAAGGGTCAATCTGGACCTCACTCTGGAAACAAAGTAGGGGGAAGAGAAAGTATTTAGATTCAGTCTGTGAATCAAAATTAATTTCAAAATGTGGCTTTTTTTCACAACAGAACTGTTACAATTACAAAAACACACAGTTAAAAGTTAAAAACAGTTTAATAATTATTGTGGCTATTTTTATGGTTCGTATCCTCCACTTTTGAACTATTTGCCAACCTTTTTTTTAGGGAATAATGAATGTCACAATTAAAAAAAGTGTGAAAGTACTGGTTTGTCCTAACATAAATCTTTAATTTTCCTTCTTTCATTTTCCTCCATGACTGGACATCCTAGATGTCACCCAAGGTGATCGAGAGGTTGTTACATCTAGCACTGAAGGATATGTGATTTCAATACAAGACGACAACATACATGGTTTATAGTTTATTTATTCATGTTCAACGCTAGGCGACATGTGTGATACGGGCCCCCATTCAGGCTGTGTTTGTGGGGTCCTCTTGGTTCTTTGGACCCTACTTCTTGTAACGGTCCAAGAGTGTCCAAGAAAGAAATGCGGTAGAGGTTGAGTCTGAAATGACCCGTTTTTACCAGCATTTTAAAAGATAGAAGGAATTATTATTACTAAATGTTTGATAGATTTTTAAAAACTGCAAAAAAGTTACATTTATGATGCCACTCTTTCCTTAGACATGCATTAGGAATGCACTTCCTCTTAGACTATTTTTCTGCTATCCGACATTGGATACAGAAAAGTTTTATCTTCAGCGCCATCCACTGTTTACCATAAGAACTACAGCAGTTTAGCTGCTTTTCAGGCAAAAGAACAAAACCCAGTGAATATAAAAGAACCCTTGAGAGAAACCAATTAGAGTTAATTTGTTACTTCCTAATTGCATGTAAACAAAACCAAAGCTATGTAAAATAAACAAATAAAATAAGAACAGCTCATGAAATCACAGAGGCCTCATTAAGAAATAAAGAAGAAGAAACAATCAGTATAACAATTGTGGAAAAAAAAATAAAAATATTGACAACTAGATCAAATCCTAGCCAGTGTGTCTTTCTCTGTTCATTTGCATAACAGTGCGTGCTTCTCGGTTCTCCAGTTTACATTTGGTGAACTGACCTCTCTAAATTG
>CAEGAF010163287.1:0-17969 GCA_903067075.1 Micropoecilia bifurca | reverse complement strand
ATTAAGTAAAGTACAGATACACGAAAATTGTACTTAAGTACAGTAACGAAGTACTTGTACTTCGTTACTTCCCACCACTGTCAAACAGGTGCAGTTAATACAGGTAATGAGTATTAACTGATTAACTAGCATGTCTGAGAGAACCAGCATACTTGCTGATTGGTACGTGTTAAATACTTTGATGTAATAAAATGGCTAATTAATGATGTAAAACTTATAGTTTGATTTTCTTTATTTTTTTAGATTTTATCTCTGTCTGAAGTTGTACCTAAAATGAAAACTACAGACCTCTCCATTCTTTGTCAATGAGGAAATATGAAAAATTGATGGCGCATCAAATACTTATTTTCCCTAACTGTAGCTCCAATGATTTGTAAGTTTTGGTGTTTTTCCAATAGATTCACTCTTTCCTGCACAAAGTGCTGAAAGTAGTGCTCACCTACACATTAAACACCCACAGTCATCTTTTTTTTTCTTCTGAGAAATAACTTACATAATATCTTTCAGAACTAAATTTACTACATTTAGAAAAGTCGTAGGAACTTAAATTTCTATTTCAATCTCTCTATCCAATAGAAATCCTTCATCCACTCTTTAAACTATTGTCTCATTATGTGACTTATATTGATGGTTTAGAAAAGATTGGGCAGGTAGGATGTCATCTTCGATCCGCCACAGGTTGCAGGCTTTCAGGAAATGCAGAGAAAATTATGACAGATTGTTCTGATGGGTTCTGATAGAGCGTTTGATCTTTGGACTCATCGTGTCGTAGTAGAAGCAGGTTGTTGACTGTCAAACAACCTGCTTTCATATGAAATTCTCAATTTCACTCTGCTCTGAAACAATTATGAAATAATAAGACGTGCTTATCTTTATTGTTCACGGTTGAGGTCGACAGAAACCTGAAGGATTTTAGGGTGTGCTCTTAACTGTGGATGTAAGTTGGACTGATCACATCTGTTTTACATGTATTTTTCTGCGTGTTCTGCTGGCAAGTCGCCTCCCCACTGGAACAGCCAATCACTGCGCTCCTGTTTGTCTCCACATTAATTTGGTGTACTCTTGTAAATTGTCTTAATAAGAGATCATGTACAATATGAAATTTGGATTCTTTTGATTTGGAAGTTAGAATATAAAATACTTTCTAACATTAGAACAAGAGATGTTTGTTTACGTTGTCTAAGTGAATGCATAAGCTTCCCATAAATCCCGTTTTTCAAATTAACAAAAAAGAAAAAGTGTGTTGGGGAGGATACTGGGCAGGGTTAGTAAAAGCTTGTAGCAGATTGATCTGTGCATATGGCTTAGCTGTATTAAAGCCCATAATCCCTGTAAATATCTTCAGGCAAGGCAAAGTCAGCCTTTTAACTTTGACTAAATGAGGTAAATAGAAGCAAATACATTTCTAAAAATTGCTTCTCTGCTCAAGCCCTCTTCGTTATATATAGACACAGGTTGTGCGAGTTGGCTGCTAATGAGCCTTACACATTTTTTTCTCCGACATATTTTGATGGTTTTTGCCACCCTGCTGTTTGGGAGTAACAGTGAAGTTTGCTTTTAAATGTGGAGCGTCTGTTCTCCCTTCAAACCTCCCAACACCACAACAGATGGGGAGAATATGGAGCTCAGGAGGCTTTACCTCTGAGGTGGTAACAGTGAAGCCACTCATTAACACTGAATTTACCACTTCGTTAGCAATGCAGGTTCCCGTAGAGAGCAACCAGCCCAGGATATTAAGTCCTCTGAGCATACGTTTTAAACTAAATCAGCTTTGGACAGCATAGTGTAGCTGGGTATCAGAGATTATGTACACTTTTCAGTTATTATCCTACTTAATCACTCAAAAGTGTCAGTTTGGTAGGTTTGAACGTTGATTGAAGGTTCAATCCCTCATCCTAAATGAATCTGCATGTTGTCTAAATGTGCGTACAGGAGAGCACGCTTTCTTTGTGGGGGTTTGTGTTTGTGTTTTTAGACAGATTGTGTTCCTGCCAATTTGTCAGGATTGAAGCAACAACAGTCTCACGCTGGGATCTGGGTTGGCACCATCACGGAGTGATAAGACGCAATATGATCTCATTGGAGGTGTACTTTGTTCCCATGGAAATTGGTCAATTTTAGCAGGCGACTGAGAACTTTCGGTGCAGAATCAGGGAGGTTGTGTCCCAGAGGTGCGCTCACATAATTAAGCATCCTCGCCAGGGTATTCAGGGCTAACAGCAGGGTTTGTTGTGAATAGAGGTGGCGTAAGAGGGTGTTGGAAAATCATAATGCAGCACAAAATAATACATTTCTCATTTTGTGGAGCAATGGGAATGCCCTGAAGAACACATTTTTTTAAAACAATACCCTATTGCCACACTATAAAAATGTATTTGGAAGGGCATTAAATATTAGCTATTAAAATTATTTAGATGTAGAACAATTCACAAATGTACTGTTCAAAAAGGGCCAGTGGTTATTGTTCAATGTGTGCAGCATCCAGCAGAAAATGATATATCTGTTTATTAGGGATGAACCAATTTCTCAGGCAGCCGATTTATCAGTGCCATCCATCAATTTTCTGTACAGCCTTGTAACTTGGTAGTTTTGGGAGGGTTGCTGGTGCCTATCTCCAGCTAATGTTCCGGGCGAGAGGGAGGGACATTAGCTGGCGACCCTGGACAAGTCGCCAGTCTGTCGCAGGGCAACACAGAGACAGACCGATTGATCAGTGCCGATTTCCTTAATTTTGGAAGATCGGTGATCAGCTGATCTGCTTGTGAAACCGATCTTATTTAAATCTACAAAGGTCTAAAAATCAGCCACTGTCTTCTTCTGCTTTACCCTGACAGAGGTTTGACTGACAGGCTGGCCCACATTTGCAGTTAACAAAAGTCGCCCATCTGTTGCCAACTCTGCGATTTTCTTGCTATGTTTAGCGTCATTTCAGACAAAAACCAGGTACAGGCTAAAATTTGGAATCTGCAGGTTTTTAAACATCTATAATCTCCGTTCGACCAGCAAAACTGCAGTTGGTGTAGCCCTACAGTTTATGCATGTTGTTTAATGAATACATCAATTTAGTGAGAGCGTAGTATTGGACTAAGATTTATGGTTTGAAAAGTTTATGTTCTAAACTGAAGATGTGGATTATGCTACTCCGACTTTATCGTAATTAGTTACAATAAACAACAACAAAGTAATGTTGTTTTGACACCCTTTTAAAGTAATATAACGGTGATTGCATAATGATGCAAGATCAATACACTTTAAATTCTGATGAACATATAACACTGGAATGGGAAGACATTTACATTTCCAAAATAAATAAATGAAACAGAAACAATAAATAAATGAATTATAAAGTCTATAGAAACAAAACTGACCTTGTAAAAAAAGAAAAAGGGTTAGTTAAGAACCAGTTTTTGGTAGAGAGGAAAAAGGAAAATGATAAATTATGCAAATGGAAATTATTGAGCTTGTTTTGATTCATCATGCGATTAATTGATCTATTGCTTACTGAACAAATGTTAAGTCATAAATAAAATGCATCATTATCATTTAAAATGTGGAAAAAATAAATTGCGATTAATGTTGCCTGGCTTGATATGCAAATGTTTTTATTTTACAAATGATAAACAAGCATTTTCTTTTATAACACAAGACTTTACAGCTTGAATTAAGTGTGTTTGGTAAATTGGGAGTTTTCTCTGCATGTCTGACCCAATGCCAAACGCACAAAAGGACAAAGACGTGAAATCAGCGTCTGACGACCCGATTCCTACTCGGGAGCCATTACAGAGTCACACTTTCTCCCCGAAGAACAATGCAGCAGGTCTGTCCTCAGATGAACACGAAAACCCTTTAAATGGAACCCAGCCGAATCCATTTGTATACAGCAGTGTCCCCGCTGTTCCCCACGCAGGCAATTCATTGCCTTCAGGAACACTTGTTAATGGACCTGGTTCACACCCCACCTCAGAGGTACGCCGTGTCCTGAACAAAGGCTCTGTTTTACCCAGCCGTGTCCTGGACGCCACGTGGCAAGCGGAGAAGGACATGAGCCCCCGAGGTGTTGCCGCCACCCAGCGAGCTTCAATCAGACGCTTGGAAGAACACAGCGGGGCCCGCCGTGGAAAACACGGGTCCGCGCAGCCAGGTGTCAACGCGCCACCATCTCACCCGGTACGGAATGAGTCTGAAGCGGCCTGTTGGGCGCTGTCAGGTGACAGTGCGGAGCACGGGCACATTAGTCAACCGTTGACAAAAACAGACAATGAAAAAGCCGAGATCTCGGCGGGACGTAGAACGGTCCGGAAGCTCCGCGGATGTTTATGATAATGCTCGAGTAATCAGATGGGATTCGGCGAGAACGACGGTTGTTTCCCAGTGACATAAGGCTGGAGACCGAAGTGATGCACCAAACAGACAGGAGGTGCAGTAAACACACACAAAAAGCATTCCATGCATTCAGGAAAAAAAAAAGAAGACAAAAAAGGTTAACAACAACCGCAGATATTTCTGCTCTGGTAATGATGTTGAAAGTGTTGACACAGGCAAGAGAGATGCATCTTTTGGGTTCGCAGTCTCATATTAAATATGTAGAAATGCCATTCAAAGACCTTTCCAGGAACAAAGCTTTAGTCTCCCAGCAGCGTATTTATAGCACGGTGCAGGAAGGCTGTAATGAGGGAAATGACCCTGAAGATGAAAACAATGCCAGTCCAAAAGTAGAGCAGTTGGAGCGAGAGCAACTTGTGCGAGATCTTCTTTTTCTTTTCATGCGGAACATGCAATGTTAATTTCAAGGAAAAAGGAAATTTCCATAGTCATATGATGTATCATTTAGGGCCAGCATAATCAGCCCAACAGTGGAAATCTTTCACGGCCCTTTGTATGCAGGCAGTGTAGGCGTTTGTTCTGTGATAGCAATTCCCCTGATGAGGAAAATCATTATTCACCGAGACAGGCAGGAAGAAGTTCTATTAAAGGTCTGAATTTGAAGCAGAGCGGTGCACTCACTTTGCATTTAACTCCCTCAAACATCTTGACCAGCTCGCCAAAGCGCACAAAAATCTGGCAACTACACTGAGGCTGCAGAGATTTTAAGCACATGAAATGTGGTGCACACCTGAACGCACCGGCCTTGATTCAGCAGAGTGACTCACAAACGGGGCGGACCTTGTTCAGCTCTTATTTGAGATGGATTTTTCCAGCAGCAGACACAAAAGAGAAGTGCTTAGACAATGTAGGATCAGGAAATGCAGTACAGTGCCTTGCAAAAGTATTAATGTACTTTACTTTTCTATTATTTTTTGCAATTAAAATCTGAAGAGAGTTGTGTGTATTCAGTCCTCTTTTACTACGACACGCGCTAATAAAATTCAGTGTAACCGATTGTCTTCAGATGTCACCTGGTTAGTGAATAGAATCAATCTAAGTTCTCAGCTGTTCTGTGAATACATCAGAGGTTAGAGAGCTTTAGTCAACAAAAAGCATCATGAAGACCAAGGCCCATTGTAACTCTGGAGGAGCTGCAGAGATCCACAGATTGAATTTGAATGTTGCTATTAACAGAAAACCAAAAGAAGTCCTGTTTAAATTTGCCTCAAGTTTGTCGTTGATGATGGGAAGAGCTAAATACCAGATAATCCATAAGGCTGCAGGCTGTAAAAGATTGTGGAGGGGCAAAAATCACCTTCCACCAAGAGCCATTGAGGAAAACACGAAAAC
This sequence comes from Micropoecilia bifurca, assembly GCA_903067075.1. NCBI lineage: Eukaryota > Metazoa > Chordata > Actinopteri > Cyprinodontiformes > Poeciliidae > Micropoecilia > Micropoecilia bifurca. The sequence goes on along the minus strand of CAEGAF010163287.1, from coordinate 12,254 downwards.
CACAGAAGAAGACACTGAGTGCAACTTCCTCCTTCATGAAATGAAAACAGATGGTAAACAAAAGTTTAGCGGCTTTAAGATTTGTCTTTAGTCTTTGGCAAAAGACCACGAGCCACTTCTCCCGTTAGCATAGATTTGCACATTTGTTTTGTCTTTATTTACCCACAATGCCCTGCACTGTAGTCTGCTTCCTGCTTTTAGAGCGTTCTCCGGTCTGCTCCCATTCACACATTTCACTTCAACCAAAGAAGATGGACCAGCGTTTGCTTGTTTGGTCTGCAGCAGAGTTGGGTTGTGTATTTGAACCAGACTTTCTAGGCAAGTGAGCTAGAGTTTGATTAAAGCGGACTAAACTGGGCTGGTGTGAATACAACCTCAAAGTGGCTGCTTATAAATTAACACCACAGTTTTCTACATGTTTTATTTGTGGAAAAAAATGTAGCATGAAGTAGAAGGAATATATTCCTTCTACTTCACAGTTATGCATTATATTGTGTTGATTAATTACAAAAACTCTTATCTTTGGCATGATGTGAACATATGAATGGTTTTGAAAGGAACAGCATTAGATGAACATATTTGCTGACTAGAAATGTCCGCCTGATTCTTTTTGTTTCATTAAAATACAGATCAAGTTGATTACAAGGTACCAAGAAAAAACATTCTGTGGCTTGGAAACAACCTTTATCTTTGTCTTTATGTAGAATTGACAAACACTGAAAATTATGACTAACAGTAGAAAAAAAAATGGATATGTCAAGTGATCTCACCTGTATGGAAGAAAAGGATGCTGGAAACAATGTCTGCAGGGCTTTTGGCAGCTCAAAGCAGAATGTTTTGTAGGTGCAGATTCTTTTCTACCTTTAACTAGAAAGCTTTTAGAAAAGCAGTTTTTTTTTTTTAGGTAAACAAAACCGACCCACCAAGTTGAAGTTCACAAGTGCAAGCGGTTTAAAATTCTGCACTGCTAAGAAAAAAGTCGGCCCAATTGCGTAAAACTGTTGGAGCTAGAAGTAGTGGTAAAGTGGCCTTTCCCATGGGGAAGCAGTGAGGAAGTGCTGAGAAAACTGCGTGGTTGTCGAGTAGAAAAAGGTTTAGGAGGATGGCGCTAAGTTCAGGGACGACACCGGCAACGCCACAGGCAACTGGGAAACTAGAAGGAACCATCCTGGTTGTTCAGAAACAAGCAGAGCTTTTCAGCCAAACACTGAGGCTCTCACAGCCGAGGGAGAGGAAGAGGCAGCAGTTTGAAGCAACGATTAGAGACGTTTATTAAACTATGGTGTTTATGTCAAAAATGCTGTTTCACTGAATGTATTTTAATGTTGCAACTTAAAACTTCCCCACATGCCAAAGTACTGTTGATGTTGGGGGAGTAAACCTAATATTTAGTGCCTGTAAAAACTGTTCACTCCCTTGATTGTTTCAGTCTTTTTACTGTTGCTATAATCATGATGTTTTTTGAGAGCATGACCAATAATTGTCTTGTCAACAGATTCTTCCATCAGAGCTGTGGCTCCCTGCAGCTCTGCGATATTTCTAAAATCAACATATATAAAAAAAAAGCAGGTTGGACACAGACATTTATTTTTAAAGAATTTAAACAGCTCAATTTTTGTTACTCGCTGTATCTACCATGGACCATAACTTGACATGAAGTAAGGCTCTGGCAGCGGTGTGATAGCAGTAAGAAATACTGCCTTCTGCAGGTGCATGAATTTCATCAATTGCGAAATTACAAAAAATTGACATTACAATTCAGATATTTATTTGTATTTCCTTTTTTTTAATTGCAAAGTTGTGCACCATTTTTGTTATTGTGTTGCTTATGCCTAATGACGTTTATGAGAGAGGTGGCTGTGGCAATTTGGAGGGACAAAAGTGAATCTGTTTGTATCAATTCTGATTCAAATTAGTGCCATTTTTGCATTGATAATATTGATTATCTTGACTCTAATCCATAGCCTGAGGTCATCCAATCAGAAGCGTGTATTTGTTTCCACTTCAGGACTCGAGCAGACCTATCTATCCAAACTGGGGGACCCAAACAGTGGAGTTCTTCTGATACAGAGATAGACTTTGTGGAAATTTTAAAACAGCAGCTAGCTTCCTAGCATTTTTATGCTAGCAAGCTGTTACTCATATATTATTTACTATATTATTATATTATATTATTATATTATTTACTGTTTATCTGTGAAAAAGAGATCCACATAAACATACTCACCTTTGTCCAGGAGTGGTAACGTACGCAGCATATATATGTAGATGTGAACTGCTCTCTTGAAACGACATCATCTAAATGTAAACGTACATGCTAACTGAGCTGCCTGCAGCATTTAAAAGCCTCTTGCTAACAATTCAGACCAGGCCAACACCACCGCCATCTTTACAGCAGCAGATGTGTTAGCATACTGCACATATGATTTTCAACACACCATGATAGAGACAGCACCACATTACAAAGTTGCCTCTCTAGACGAGTTACCCTTTATGGAAGTGGAATGCATTTTTGCTCTGTTTGCGTTCACACAATCGCCCCTTTTCATTACCGGGAGACTAATCATCAATAATTCAGCACGTATTTTTACACTTCAGCCCAACATTGATCCTATGTACACTGGATGATTAATGAAAAAAAGAAGCACACAAAATATTCTATTGTGGATAGAACGTTGCCAAGGTGCTTTTGAAGTTCATGTTGAAAAAATCATGAGGTCCTCTTGATGTCGAGTTTGAAGCCAATCATCAGCATTTGCACAATTTTGTTTAATGTCTGTCCAAATCAAACTTTCAGTCAGGTACTTTGAAATATGCTGGAAAGGATTTCGAATCAAATTGTTTTTTTTTCTAGTTTTTTGTTTTATGGGTTCTGTTTTAAAAGGACTGGAAATTTGCCAGCTGCTTTCCTCCAAAAAGAGATTTAACTTTTCACTTTTCAAGTCACCATGAGGGCGACACTTTGCCAACATACATCGGAATCACCTCTAATCTCAAGCTCATCTCTAATTTGGCATAGAAGAAATGTAAAATGTGTGTTCCTTAGACATTATTTAGCATATCGCATTGCTGTTAATTTTTTGTGTTTAATTAAAAATTAGGAAAAAAAGACAAGTTTGAGGCATCCTTTGGGAGAACTACTTAACCAACCTGAATTTCTGTGTTTTTTTAAAAGGCAGCACTTCACAGCGGCATCATTGTCACTTTTCTGTCATAGAGGAAAAAGATCTGTGATTTTTCTTTCCCAATCGTGTGGATGTGAGTGTGGTTTATGATTCCTCTGTGGTTTTCCAAGGTGGTGTATTGTATGTGAAAATAGCCCCCCGTAAGACACGGGATTGTGTTAAACTTTGCCGGTAACACTTTCCAAACAGGAGAGTGCAAATCAGATGCCTCGACTGAAGCGAGGTGGAAGAAGACTCCGAAGCACACTGGGACTAACAGCTTTGATTGCTAATAAAATTAATGCATGACTTTCAAAGACAGTCCTACAAAGCTTCTTTGAAGGAAAAAAAAAATAAAACACTTTTTTGCTATTGTGTGAAACTGTACTATTATTAAAATGGCTTAATTAAATCTTTTCCTAAAGAATTATGCAAGGTAAACATCCATGTTAGAATAATTTGGCTTTTAATAATTTATTTCAAACACCCCTTTTTTACAGGCAGAAGTTACTATATGAATTACTACTGGGAAACATTCTAAAAAAGTCCGAATTTGTTGATTTTCTCTTACCGACAAAATTATGCAGGCTCAAATGTATACTGTCGCATTAAGTAGCCCTGTTGTGCACAGCAAAAAGATCTGAGTTGGAATCCTGGCCTGGATCTTTTCTGCATGGAGTTTGCATGTTTTCTCTGCATGTGTGGGATCTGTCCACTCCAGTTTCCTCCTGTAATACAGAAACATAACGGTTAAGTCATGGGGAGATGGTAGCCAAGTAAGCTTTAATGCCAAAGTAGGTATAGACAGTAGATCGAAATGTACACAGTGGTGGGCAAAGCTAACCAAAAAGTTAGTTGCACTAAATCTAGAGCACTGTTTCTAAACAGTAGTTTTGCTAACACTAACACATGGCACGTACTGTATTTAGCAGAAGCTAATGCTAAGATACTAAACCACTAACTTTAATTTAAATTGACCTTTTTTTGATAAGCTAAAGTATTGAAATAGATGTACAATTTCTGCAATACAATTTTGGCCTAAATTACACATATTACTAAATATTCTTATTACTCATTTCATCTTGCCTAAAATGCTTCAAACACAAAATTAGAAATAACTTTTAGACATAATGTTTTCAATTCTGATTTTGGCAATATTCCGGAGATGAAAGAAGGAAATTCAAGAAACTTGCTTGATGTAGGCACTTTGCTATACTGGAGGTCATTTTACTTTTATCCACATTAAGTGGTTGACTAAACAGTTTGTTTTTCAAAGACTGTTGTCCAAACAACTTCTGACTTGTTGGAATTTAAAAGTAGCACATTAAGAGTTGTCTTAGTTTCTATGTCTTCAAGACTTGTCTGTAATTTACCTAGTTGTTGGGATTCATCAGGATTTATGGGTAAATATATAACTTAGTATCATCAGCATAACAGTGGAAATGCATCCCATGCTGTTTGGTAATGCTACATTATTATTAGCATGTAAAAAATTGAAACACAAAATGCTTAATAATGGCGCTGGTCACAGATTTTCTTATTTGTTAGCTCTCCTTAGACAAGTCTTACATCAAATCCTGTATATCTGAATAAAATCATTCACACCTTGATGTCAACTAATTAAAATGTTTGTGCTTCCAGTCACTGATGGAATCTAGCTCAGCTGAACCCACTTTGTTGTTTCTTCAACTGTAAACTCAGGTCTTAACGAGGAACACGGTGATAAATTATTCCTTTGGATGTTGGTGACTGCCAGGTGTCTGAGGGGGGATAATAGACGGATCGTTGTGATTTCACAAAGTTCCAAAGAAAAAACCAAAAACAGTAATATCTGTGAAAGATGGCCATAGTAGCACGTCAAAGCTGATTCAGACGGACTCGTAAAAATCTGGCAGTTCTGTTCGTAACAAACACGGATGAGTTCTAGAAAAAAAAACAAAGCTCCAAACGGATAAGCGTAGCAGCTGGATTCCTGATGGATTCGGGTGGAATGCAGTTTAACACTGGCTGCTGTTTATCATGTATCACATCTGCTAATCTGCACTACGAGTGGGGGCGCCAACAACCTCATGCATCACACTCATTTTCTTAGCTAAAAACCAATTTCATAATTAATGTAAGGGAAAGTGTCTGTGATTACGGTGCACAGATGCAACTCTTAGCAGCAGCTGGAGTTGCTGCGCTCAGTTGTCTGAAGGTGTCTCATGTGATAATGAATCATTTTCTTTCCCCCGCAACTCGCAAACCCAATTTCACTTTGTTATGCGCAGCAATATTTTTTTGCTGCAATTCTTCCGGGTGAGACGTGTCTACTTCAGCGTCCCTTCGGACCCGTTATTCCTTCCTGAATGGAATTTATAAAGGTTGTGTACGATTAAGGACTTTGGTTGCTTTTTCCTCCACAGCCCCTCCCAAAAAAGCCAAAGTATTTGATGTATCTAATGTGTGGTAGCCACTTCTGGGTTTTCCTACTTACCAGTGGCAAAGGGGGCTAACCCTGCAGTTTATCTTGGGCAGTATTTAAAGCAGCGATCAAAGCTGTACAAACCAATTGTCGTCATGTTTCTCCGGAGGGAATTTCCAAGTACATTAATGCTCCTTCTTTGGGAAATAATTGTGCCTCTCTGTGACTTCATTAGGTCTCCTGGCTGTTTCAAAAGATGTTCTCTCTGGAGGTTGAAAGCCACATCGCTGGCAGACAGCATCCCATGGGGCTGAATGAATAAAAAAAGAGGTGAGATTATAATGAGATTGAGTTAGCCATGACCAGAATCGGGCTTTTCATTATCCCACTGGCTAAAGAGGGAGAGATGGGGAGGGAGGAACAAGGCTGACAGAAAGATATGTGTTTCTGAAGGACCCTCACTCACCATCTGCCAAGGCTCGTCCAATAGTAGGCAGCCAATGCATGCTTATCATCGCCATGGGTATCAAAGAGGCCTCCTCTCTGGAGAGTTCTCCATTAAAGCGGGGAGCGCTAACCCCTGTGCACAGAGGAAAACCTGCATTTAATTCAGGCCTAACCTCTCCTGCCAATTAGACTCATCAGAACCATGTTCATGCCCCATGGACTTTTTCACATTGTTGTATTACAAGCACAGGAGTTCATGTGTTGACCAACACTCAGTAGTGCGCAAATATAAAGTGGATGTAAATTTTTATTTTTATTTTTTTTAATTTGGTGTGCATTTACAATCATGAACACATTTTATCGATCCAACTTTTACAATTTTCAGGTTTTCCAGACTTTGGTACTGACATTTTAGTCAAATTGAATTAGTTAAGATTGGAAAGGTTCTGTGAACATTAATTTTCAAATCCTGCATGGTTTAAAATTTTGATAGGTCTGGACTTTGACTAGGCCACTCTACCAAATAAACATGCTTTGATTTAAAACCAGTGGTGACAGTCAAGTTAATTGCAGCGTTTGTAATTATTTAATCACAATTAAAAACATTTAATCAAAAACTGTACTGACAAAAATATTTTTTAATTTAGTAATCCTTTTTGTTGATAAATTATTCAATAAATAACAGCAAAGATCTATGTTGTTTTTAGTCTGTTTAGATTTATTCAACCTTCAGATTGGAGGCTGCTGGTCAGGCTTACAGAGGCACCAGAAACACGACAAAAAAGTGATTAATTGCTTTAAAATCTATGTAATTAATCAAAATTAACATGTTGGCATCCAGGGTCTAATTAAAACATTTCATTTAGTCTGCGACTGAATATTTTGGCTAGATCTTATCAGGTTTTCTTTCATTATTGTTCTTTTTTGAACTTCATCCATCTTCCCATTAACTAGCCTTTCTGCTCCTGCTGAAGGAAACTTCCCCACTACATGATACTGCCACCACTCAGTTTCATATTGATGGATGGTTTGCTCAGGATGTTAGTTTATCCTCCACACAAAGGACACTGAATGTAGACTAAAAAGTTCTGTTTTAGTCTAATATGACCTTCCTCCATATTTCCTGTATTGGTCTGTACCCCGTGGCAAATAGAACATCTTTAGTTTTTCAGATTTGCTGCTTTTCCATAATGTCTCGTTCTTCATCAAACCTCTTCACAGAACAGCTGCATTCATTTAGAGGTTAAATTACTCAGAGGGGAATTCTGTTGACCAAATTGATAAGTTCGATTGCACTTTTGCATTTTATCTAGGGGTGTTGGCGTAAAAGGGATGAAAAGAAATGCATTTCACATTTTTTTAGACTAGACGTAAAGACCTAATTTTCTTTTTTCTCTTTACTGTTCTTATAATTACAAGTCTCTGATATTTTGGTATCGGTTCAATACCAAGTACATCATCAGAGTCACAGATATGATACATTTTATGCAAGTTTGATATATTATTAAACTTTTGACCTTTGTGGGGTTTTTGTGGTTTTTCCTTTAATTTCTTTTGTCAAAATCTAGGACAGAATTTGAAACAAAATGAATAGGTATCTACAAAATACTTTAATATCATATTGACATGATACAAACAACAGAAAAACATATTTACGTACAATATTTTTATAAAACAAAGACCAAAAAAGTATAATGTGAAAGCAAATCAAAAGTTTTTTTGAGCTAGAGTTGAGAGGGAATCTGAAACTGAATGATCAATCTTATAATGCTTGCATTGAAACGATACTGATACCACTTTAGTATCGATATTTTGGATCAATTAGCCCACCAATAATAATTTCTTGAAAATCCAAATGAAGGGTTGTGTCTGTAACATGACAAAAATGTTAAAAAGGAAAAAAAAGGGTTTGACGGGTGTGAGCACTTTTGCATTTCACTGTAATTATCTTGACATATGATGCAGAATTGTGAGACGCTGAGTTTTTTTCCCCAACAGGATTTTTTTTGCCAGCCAGCCTTGTCCTTTATTTTTCCCCGGTTCAGTTGGTGGAGTAGCAGCGATTCAAAGGTCGGGAGCATTGATCACGACCTGCTCTTTGGCCAGTTATTCAAAAGTGTCACACGTTGTTTGAGTGAAAAAAGTGTGTGGTGGGGGGGAGGAGAAGAAAAATCAATAGGTTTCCATTATCCGGTTGGGCAGTGTCACTGGCCTGTCAATGATCCTGTTACAGCAGCAGTACAAGGGTGACACGGGCCCACACTCAATCGCTGCTGACAAGAAGAAAACATGCTGACAGGCACCGGGAACAAGTTGGAACACAGATTTGCACTTCAAGCAGCCGTCCAAGGAGGTATCGTGCAAGGCCACCGCGCGGCACACAGGGGGGTGTAGGGTTGGGGCAGGGGTGGATGGGCTGGGAGGTGGCGCTGGTGGTGGTGGAGGGGCTGAGGGGGGGTAACACAGCCGGCCTCCCTCTACTGTCTGTCTGTCTGTCTGTCTGTCTGTCTCTCAACCACAAATGCTTTTATCCTCCCATAAATTATTCACCTCTGGATACACCAAAGGAAACTAGCTTGCACTGATTGTGGCTGTGGGCAGATTCATAAACCCCTGGCCCAGCCACCAGCCGTCCACTCCTGCATACTGACGCGCTGGTCACAAGCAGAATATGCATTGTACTGTAAATTGGCTGCTTCACGTATGCTGGCACAAAAAGAGTGGCCTAACCAGAGTCCAGGCTTTAAAGAATAAATCGGTTCCAAAGTTCTTATTGACTTCCTGACATATTATATCTTTGGAGCAAAGAAAGCTGCGTACCTCAGTCAGTCCAGATGGCCAGTCAGATATTAAGGAAGACATCAAGTGTCTCTTGAAAGAACATGAATCAATATATTTTGACAAGGATCAAATGTGCTTCAGATAAACCTTTTGGCCTTTCCAAAGCAGCCGTTCTCCCCTTGTCAAACCTCTTTATTCCTGTTAGTCTGCCTGTAATCATCAGAGGTCCTCACGATTTTTTTTCAGATGCATTTTAGCTCTACCATGGAAATATTTTTTTAAATGATTTTTATGAAATTTTTGCAGACTGATGAAGTAAACTTGTAGAAATGAATCAAAACATCTGGCAAACATTTTATCGGGGTAGATTTTAATATTTCTGTATAAGGAAAACAATTTTAATTGTAAACATCTGCTCAATGGAACTTGTGAAATTTGCAAGATTTACAAAGTTTCTCAAATTGATTTACTTGAATATATTGGTTAGGTTCTAACTATTATGTTCTTCTGTAACTTTTACTTTAGAAGTAACAGTCAATACTTGTTTTTATCCACTTCATCATAAGTTGACAGCTCTGTTGGGTCTTTCTTGGCAGTACAATCAGACTAGTGAGAAAACCAACGGAGAATCAGAGAAAACAAATTAAACACATATCTCCCCTCCTACAAGTAGAAAAAGCATAACACTCACAATAAGTTCTTGTGGCCTTTGGTTCTTGTAACAGCTCTTGAAATGATCTGGTCAGTCCAAAGAAAACTTTCTGAAGATGTGTGCTGTTCAGGACTAAAGTGTTTTAAAAGTTCCTTTCATTTTATTGTCTGGGTTAACTGATATGCTTCATAAAAAGTAAAGAAAATAAATAAATGAGGACAAATATTTAACAGCCACTAATATACATTTTTATACTGTAGCAAGTTAGTCTTTAGCATTAGCGCTGCCTCCTGTTAAAGCTACAAATGCAAATTCTTTATCCAACACTAAAACTTTATCAAATCTTCTGACAGTTTTACTAAGTTGATATATGAGTCTACAACTCAAGCTTCCTGTTCTCGGCTGGCCACTGAACACAACATAATGAGAGCAGCTGATTCATCACCTTCAGCCAAATCTTTTGGTAAGATGCATTGAAGCCAAATCTAATTTAATACTCAGCATTAAGTAAAAAAAAATCAAATCAATACAGCTGATTATTTTTTTCTTTTTGGAAAGTTAATAGCTAAATGAGTAATAGAATTTACTCATTGTTTAGTATTACTGTTAAAAACTAATATGCTTAAATAAAACTTTAAGAATTATAAAAACTAAAATTTAAGCCCCCTGGTCTTTCTCCCCTGGGAAAAAACAAACAAAAACTAAAAAATACATTTATAGTATGACATAACTAATATTGACTCAAAGAACACACTCTTGAAATATTTGATTGAATATATTTTTAATTGCCAAACTTTTACATCCCTAAAAATTCATTTTTATAGTGTTGAAAATGAAACCACTACTATTTATCACATTTCCTGGCTATTTTACAAATTCCAATAATCTCCATGGAAAATATGTAACACCCAACAAAATTCCTCTTTTATAGTGCATTTTTAAATATGTTGCTCACACAGTAAAGAGGGGAAACACATTCCTGCTCTATTATTTTATTATTAAAGCTGTTGGCATCCAAACCAGGCCTTGGGACATAATGTTACACGATCCTCCTCTCGCGCAGTAGCTCTACATTTATATCTATATTTTCAATTAGACGTACATCTGTGCGCACTTTTCCCCTCTTATGCGGGCGATTCATCCCACGATGACTGGGGAATTCAGGTTAATATGTTGACAAGGTTTAACAGCAGCGGGTCATGTTGCACAACACGCCTGGCTGCCTGCGCTCAGCGCGGCAGCTGACAGGTCCTAATCATGCGCTGCCCTAAAGGCACTGGGGCAGGAGAGGCTTTTAATCACTGAATCATACACACACCAGCAGCGAGGCTTCAAATTGAGATGTAATTAAAGTCAAAGTTGCAATAATTGTTTCGGCTAATTGGGCAGACAAGTGCGTTATGGCGCGTTTCACAGCGTCTGGTCTGCAGCCTCTTTGGCTGGAAGGGAAGGAGGCTGCAGATGAAAAGACCTGCGGAATTATTATTGTTTTGAATTATTATGCATTTCTAATATGACTCATTTATCCTCACGTTGAAATAGTAATAATAATATTAATAATAATAAATATCTCCCCTTTTTTTCTAGATTTTTTTGCTGTTTACTTTTGCGTCACCCCATCACGTGCATTCAAATAAGCGACGTGTCGTTTACAATAAGGAGCCGAACGGAGGCGGCCAACGCGTCGTCCTTGATGGCGACGCCGCACCTCTCGGCTGCATCATTATTTCCTATTAATTACTCCGCCAAGCAAATGCCTGCAGGAGCCGAGCTGCAGTAGGTGTGACTGGTCTGGGAGCAGCTGCCCTGCATCCCGCCGGGCTCAGACTGACCTCCTTTCTCCCCCCCTCCCGCCTCAACTGCTCCTCACCCCGCTCCTATATCCTCCTCTTCATTTTGCATCACTAAACTGGAGGCTTGACAAGCTGCAGATAAATACGATTCTAATTTGGCTGAAGAGGAGAAATCCAGCCAGGACAGACGATTTACAACAAAAATAGATAAATAAATAAAAATGTCCGGAATGTAGCTGATTTCCTCCGCATAATCATCTATGTCTTCTCATATTTACAGTAAAAGTAATAATCAATTCTCCCGGAAAAAATAAATAAATAAATAAAAGTTGTGGGGGAGGGAGTGCACAAACTGCTGATTATTTCTGAGTAATCGCACAGAACGGTATAAAACGTCTCTGTGGATTTTTCTTTAAACTGTTTACTAACCACTTGGCCCACGACCCCCTTTTTTTTCCTTTTTTTAACACTGAAGCCATTCTGCAGTTTAATGAGTGTCCGGCAGGGGGCAGTGCTTGTTCTGGAAGTGAGCAGAAAGTGATTCTAGCGAAAACTGGTAACAGTAATCACTGAGATAACGTCAGATAATTACAGGAACTCGAGGAGCAATTTAACAAAATAAAAGTCATGATTTCAAACACTTTTATGTAGGCTGCGTTTTATATAGCAGGATATTTTATATTTTTTGTGATATGGAAGACTATCGCCTTTTTGATTCTATTGTATATTTTTTTGTCAAATACATTTGTATTCTTCTTATACTATTCACACCCTTCTCTTTACATTTTATACATATTTAATATATAATTTTAATTTTATTTTTTGCTGTGGCTACTAAAATCTTACGTTTCCGCGTTTCCATTTTATTATATTGAATCTCCAGAGCAAAAACATGACCATAATAATAACTTAGTTATTTATATATTTTGTATTTATTGTATGTGAAGGGGTGAAATTTAATTAGAACCGCGGGTGCCCCCAGCCAAGCACTGGGAAGGCGGGGAAAAATACAC
>CAEGAF010163277.1:0-25334 GCA_903067075.1 Micropoecilia bifurca | reverse complement strand
ACACACACACACACACACACACACACACACACACACACACACACACACACACACACACACACACACACACACACATCCTTACACAGAGTGGGGGCAGTGCTGAGGTGCACGTATACTGTATAATCTACAGGAAGTGATTAAAGGGTGTGTGATCAAAGGTTTCGTATGAAGGGAAAATGTTTCTCCCCCTGTGGAGCCTCAGGGTAAAAGTCAGCAGCTTCCTCATGTTTACCACTTCATCACTCAACACGTTAAAAAAAAACACATAGAAAGTTTATATTTTCATTCAGGAAAATGTCATTTATAAGACATAATTCACAAAAAGCTATAGATGAGTAGAAAAGGATATTAAGCATCAATAGTTACTTATTTTAATGTGTTTTTTAATCAATAATCAAAAGGGGGGAAAATCACTGACTTATTTACTCGGTATGTTTGATTAGTGGGATCTATAATAGAATGTCTAGTGCTATTTTATAATCTCCTTTTATTCACACTTTTAAGTTGATCAATTCAAATACATTTGACCAGTGATGTGTTTTCTGTTTTTTTCTATATTTTCACACATCACTCTCTTTCTCTTTTGTCATTTCTTTCTTCATCTTCTGTCTTCAGTCGTTTTCAGACCTTCAGTTAAAAAATGCTTGTTACCACAGCAAATTCTGCTGTGGGCGATATAATGAGTGATAAATTGTCCTGGTAATTTTTGTAATGATATTGTTTTGAGACCATTTTTAAGTATTATATTGACATTGGCGGTTCAGCTTCTCAGAATACAATAAACTTTATTTTTTGTGAAGAACATTCACCAGTGGAGCTGGAAGATATATTAAATATCCATAATAAAACACAACTAAAAACAACAAACAAAATGGATGTGAAAATACACACAGTCAAAACCATGAATAAAATGGATTATGAATGTCTCTGTAAACAAAACTGGTCTTCAAAAGTATTTATGAGGTTGGGAATTACCAGGCTAATTTGATCTTATCACGTGATTAATTGACCAATGACTTTTTGTGACAGGATTAGATGATACTGTCTCTTAGACGATCCAGTTACAACTGGTGCCATAGTCTGACGATGAAATTCACTCCTGATACCATTTTAACTCCAAAGTTGCTCCTTTAGCAGTGTAACTGTTTACCTGTTTTCACAAGTCGTCCTGTTTGCTGAGCACCGATGGACAGGGACAAAATAGAAAATGGAAATCGCTACGCCTGCAGAAATGATCGGGTTTCATGTTTTCAGAATAATTTGTATTGAGCCCCAGAAACACCACAGTTCAGTAAATAGATACATGGGCATTTTATTATTCAAATAAAACAAATAAAAGGAATAAATTCATTCATAGCATGTACTGTACTGCTAAAAACAAAAGTGTCATAATTAATATTCTTAAAATATTCCCTTCAATATTTCCCTAAGCTCATAATGTAATAATTAAATTTACACATGAACAACATTGAACTCTGTGATATGGTAAAGTCCTATTTGGAGATTATTGCATTCATTCAACCACATCAAAGTATCTACAATGCAGAACACATGAACCCACTTTGGCTCATGTAATAAACCTTTAACACTGACTGACCTGCACAACAAGCAACCAGTCATCTGGGCTGTGGAAAAATATTCATGACCTGCTGCAGCTCAGGAAGAGCAAGAAACTAAATAGAAAAATAATAGGGACATTTGTAACTCCATCATGTTTATTTTCTTTATTTTTGTTTCTAAGTGTTTTAAAATGATGCTGCTGTTCCTCAAACACCAGCTGTCTCAGTGGGGAGGCGGGTTTAGTGGTTCTATGGTTAAAGGTGTCTTCCGTCAGATTTCTGCTCTAACAGTCACTTCAGAAATTGTTCTTGCTCCAGCAGTGGCCATATATAAATTGTAAATAAGTTAAAAATTCTATAAATAATTTGTTCTGTGACTACAACATATAATGAGTTCAACTTTTACTTTGTGATTTTCACACAAATTTATATTGTGGAATCCTGTGTGCGCTTAAAAAGAGCTTTAAATCATTTATGCAGTTTTAGAAATAATGTTGATGTGATAACTGGTGCTTGAAAGACACACAGAATTCATTAATAAATCCTGGTGTCATATTGTTAAGCTGTATCTTGATCATGAAATGAATTTGGCTGCTGAAGCCAAGAAACAAACAAGAGAAACAAAAAAAAAATCTGAAAATGTTTGGTATTTACTGCCTGCTTCAACCTGCAGAGGGCAGTGGTCACCACTGACTGCACATGAATGCTGTGTGAGTAGGTGTGTGTGTGTGTGTGTGTGTGTGTGTGTGTGTGTGTGTGTGTGTGTGTGTGTGTGTGTTTGCTCACATGGTGGACATCCACACCCCTTTCACAAATAAAAAACCAGAATTCATGACTGAGTCAGAAGGATACGTGAAATAAACTGAGCAGCAGTGACTGTAAACGGTTAATGAGAAATATTCACAAAGTCTGTCACACAGCTGACAGATTCTGATTTACAACTATTCTCATTCTACTGAGAAGTTTATGATCTGAAATGAAACATCCCTCTACAGGAAGCAAACTCTGTAAAAGAAGCATCAGTTTAAAAGGGGAGTTTTTAATTGCATTCTTTTAATTAATGGCATGTCGACAATGATTTCTTCCACATTGAACAATCAACTGAAAAATCTTTGTTGGCTTTACAGTAATCCGCAATCTTATATTTGTTGACCATCTTTTTGTATGTTTTAATCATTATTTTGTTAATTTTTCTTTGGTGATGAGCTGCAAGCCTGTGAGGGTGGAAGGCCTCTTGGCAATCACCTTAATCTTTAGAGCTTTCTCCAATACACCAGATCTGTATTAACCCTGGCTTAATGCTCGAAACATTAAGCCAGGGATGTCCAAACTTTTTATCACCTATGTCAAAACCACTGAGTAAAAAGATAAAGAAAAGAAAAAACTAAAAAAGAAAAAAAATGTAGTTTTAATTTGTAGTTTTATTTTTGTAGGAAAGGATGTTATCGTATCAACGTCCAAACATTCAAAAGGATTTTTCCTTATTTAAAGAAAGACATCTGCTTTATAAATCGTCACTTTCTTAAGATAATGGCCTAAGTTTTTTCTTGCTAAAAGATGATCCAGGGGTGTCCAAACATTTTGGTGCATGGGTCAAAATCATCATCTCAAGGGAACTTGTGGGTCAAATTAAAAACAAAAAAAAATTAAACAAAAGAAATGTTTTACTGAAGATTTTGTTTCTGCTCAACAATAAACAAAGCATGTAATATTTTTACTAAACCAAGAAAATAGTCAGTGTCATGATGTGGTGAGGGGTTAGGGAAACACAGACAGGCCCAGGATGTTCATAAGATGTTTAATGAAGAACTCAAAATCCAAAAATCACTGGCAGCACAGGGGACAGAACAAACGTTAGACAACGACCCGACAAGAGACAAAGACAACAGGTGGACTTAAATATGCAGAAGGGGTAATCAGGGAATGAGACGCAGCTGGGAAGCAATCAACAGGGAAGACAGGACATGGACAGGGCTAAACACAGAAAACCTCAAAAATATCTACACAGAAAATATAGAACACAGTCAGATGGTTTTGGAGGAAAAAATGTGTAGGAGTCGTTGAAGGTATGAAGCTTCTAAAAGGTTTCACAGAATTTCACTTTACTCATTTATTTTGGGCTCGAATGAAGAAAAAACTGAAAAAGATTATTAGTTTGTAGAAAGATGAATACTTTATGTCAAATTTAAAATTTTGGTAATCTTACCAACACAACGAGGGTAATGTTAAATTACCAACTGCAGTTTGAAAACATCTTTAGTTTAATAAGGGTGATAGACTGAACTCCTGTTTGTCCTTCCTGTGTGATACTCTATTAGTAAAGTGGTTGGTCAGATAGTGAAACCATTTCCAGGCTCAATATTGATATAAGAACAGATTCTTAGGTTAAGAAAACAAACAAACAAAAAAAAGTACAATATCACGTATAATCGCTAAATCAATCCAAAGTTGACTTTTTTGATCCTCCGTTCCAATGCATATTTATTTAAAAAGCAGTTTTATAACACACATCATTTTGGCATCACTAATAATCATCCCTTTAAGCCAAATGCAACTAAGGGGAGGTTTAAAAAAATCCAAAGCTCATTTTCACTGAGCTGCCAGGAGAGGAGGCTCAGGGTCACCAAGTCTGCTGGGTGTCATTTCAACCATCAGATGCTACAAACCAGAACCATTTCCCCCTTTCATTAAAGATGGTAGTGAATAAAGATTTCTGTCTTACAATTACTAAAACACTTTGGTCAGACTAAAGTGAGACTGAAGGTTTTGTAGAGAACCACCTCGCGATAAAAGCAGAGAAAGAAGGATAGAGAAAACAAAACAGAAGGAATCTGCTTCTACACCTGCAGAAAGAGAGGAAGAAAAATGACATGAATTTATAACAATATAAAATCCAGAACCTCCAGACTCACTAAGCTCTATGAAATACATCAGATCTGTATTAAACACTCATTAGCTCCTCCCTCCTCACAGCCACCTGGTCGCTCTGCGCCCTGTTTCATATTGTGTATTTTAGATTTCTTTATGTGTGTGTGTTTTATTATTGAAATCTTTTCAGCACATGTATCATGTGGAGTTACCTTTTGAATTGTGTTGTTGTGTTTCAGTCCAATGACAAGAGTCAATCAGTTCATTATAACTCAATGTCATTTAAAAGCTCAATGCTAATTAATTTAACTGCAGCCAAAGATAGACTGCATTAACACCTGAATCATACCTGTGTGTGTGTGTGTGTGTGTGTGTGTGTGTGTGTGTGTGTGTGTGTGTGTGTGTGTGTGTGTGTGTGTGTGTGTTTGTGAGCTCACTTGTGGATATAAGATTTCTCCAAATGAACGTTCAATATCAGATGACGTGCTGATAGGCTCCACCCAGAGGCTCCGCCCACAGTAGATCCAGCCATGGGGGGTTTAGGTCCCACATTTGGCACAAATCATCTGGCAGAAGAACAGGTTGATAATTGCCAATTGGCAAAGGTCCAGTGGTGACAGGCAAAGTTCAGCGCTGTGTTTCAAACATTGGAGCCTCCATCAAAACTCATTTTTATCACATTATCTTTTGCTCCAGTTTTAGAAGTTTAAAAAAAAACAAAAGAAAAAAAAAGAAAGAAGCCAAAACGGCTCGTTTGAAGTTGACCAAATATAAGTTAATGAACTGGAAAGATATTAATTTATTGCCCTCATTCCACAAAATTTTTATTTGACGCTTTAATTTGCACATAAAACGATATCATTAAAACTGAGTCAGAGGTAATGTTTTGTTTTTGTCATTTTGGTTTAGAGGCTTTTTTTTAAAGAAAAGTTTTAAATGTTTCCATGCGTCCCGTTTAAAAAGAACAATTGCTCTCCTATTATTGCAAAGCCTATTTTTATATATATATATTTTTTCTTCATTTATTAAAACTGGAGTTACTTTGTTCCAAACACCATTTTGAAAATTGCTGAATGCTCAGGTCCAAAGCAACATTCCAGCAGAGCACTGAATCAATTTGGCATCACAAAAAAACAACCCTGCACCAATGAGTTCCAAAAAGCCCTCGCTGCAGTAAAGTGACAAGTGTGTAAAACATTATATATTCTACCAAGCAAAATTAACAAGTGCTTTGAAGCCTGGCTAACAGCTTGGATGCACGTGCCCCCCCCCCCAACCCCCCACTCTGGCTCCACAGACACCCACAACCCGTCAGCAGTGCCGCCCTGCCACTCTGCCACCCTGGTGCCACATAGACTTGAAACGCTAAATTAGAGTCAGTTATGATGGTGGATTTGGATTTGGAGTCAGGGTGGGCTCATTGGTGTGGTCGGGATTGTTGGCGAAATGTGGTAAGGTGTGGGTGCAAAGTATTTATTTCAGTGATAGCAGGCTGCATCTGTGTGTGTGCGTGTGTGTGTGTGTGTGTGTGTGTGTGTGTGTGTGTGTGTGTGAGGTCAGTGTTGTTTGCGTGTGTTGTAAGCAGGTCTCATGTCTGTCTGACCACGAGATCTGCTGATTAAAGTGTCACCGCGCAGCAGATGAAGAGCTAAACATGCTGTCAGGTTCTGTCTCAGTATATCTTACTGAGGAGTAAACAAACACCCAAACCTTCCAGCTCTGTTGTACTTTGGGTCCAAATGCGTCCAGGTCGTTTGAACGGCAGGATTTAAAAAGTTTTTTTTACAAAGTAACACATTTTCTGTCTTTCAGAGAGGGCCCTGACCATGGAGAAACAGCCTGTAGATAGCATCTGGATGTCAACCTGGAGATACTCACACTGTAAGAACAATCTGCAGAATTTACCCCCAAAAAAATGAGGTAAGAATTTGCATTCAGTTTGGTTGGGTGAATTTAACCAAATACTTTTAGTAAAAAGAATCCATTGTCAAGGTTAGCTCTACCTAACATTTCTGGGTCCAATTCAATAGTAATTACTTTAAAAAACTGAGTAATAGTAATGCCTATTTGTCACTTCCATGTGTATGTTGAGTGTTTTCACTCAGTTTTGTTTGGGGACCAAAATAGCAAAATGTCTTACATTTTCAGCTGCTGCAGTTGAGTTTCAAACCAAACCCTCAGATCAACCTGTTCCCCTCCTCACCTGTGGAGGCGCTGCACCTAGAACTACTGAAGGAAACGACACAAAAACATCTGCAGAAGACACTGAGCGCAACTTCCTTCTTCATTAAATGTAAACAAAAAACGAAATGGTGTCAGAGTTTAGCAGTTGTAATTTCTCTTGGTTTTGGTAGAAGACCATGAGCCATTTCTCCTGCTTGTGTTTTAGTCGTATTTATCCAGAATGCCTTGCTCTACACTTCACTCCCTGCTTTTGGAGCGGTCTCCAATTTGTTTGGCATCCACATCTGCATTTGAACTGTGCCAGAGTTCACTTGAACCAAACCCAGGTCTGGGTTTGTAGGTGGACTAAAGTTTGCTTTCTGGTCCTCATCAGAGTTAAAGTATTCATTCAAACTTCACCAAACAAACCGGACTTTCTAGGCAAACAGACTAAAGTTGAATTAAAGATTTTCTGTGGAGGCTTCAGAGGTGTGTTAGAGAAGATTAGTAGATAAGCTCAATCATGAAGACCAAAGCACACAGCCGGTGGTTTAGGGCAGGGTCAGGTACGGCCAGTGTTTCTGCTCTTCAGGGTTCACTGCCCTGCATGGTGTAGATGGTTCCCTTCTGTCACAAACCTGACTTCAATAAGTGGGTGATTAACAGGCTTCTCCAGCACTTGATGGCATGCAGACGAGGTCGACAGGTGTTTTGGAACAGAGGCACATCTAACATGTGCAATGCGTGTGTGTGTGTGTGTGTGTGTGTGTGTGTGTGTGTGTGTGTGTGTGTGTGTGTGTGTGTGTGTGTGTGTGTGTCCAGTCATTAGCAGGACTCTGTAGAACTGGGCTGAACTGAGGAGGTGATTCAGTCGTTTGATTTGTGTGTTGGACCGGAGACTAAACGTCACAGGTCACCAGGCCCCACTGGGACTGGAGGTGAAGACAGCTGGTTCAGAATCTGAATGGGAAAGTTGATAGAGACACACCCCAAATGATCTGCAGGTGTTAATGCATTGAAATGGTGATTCTAGAAAATATTTCAGAATGTACACCAGTTTTCAGAATATTCTCTTTATTAAAAAAAAGAAAAGAAAGAAAGAAAATGAATTTTGTGTTGGTCTATCACATGAAATCCCAATAAAAACATTCAGGTTTGTGGTTGTGACAAAATGGGAAAAAAGCATATGGATGATGTTGACCTGTGAAAACACACTGCTGCTGATTCAAACTCCCCAACTGATTCATAACCAGATTCAGAGAGAACGACTGAGCTCCTGCTAATAAATACAACAAATTGTCCCATGTGGATAAATCAGTGCCCTGTGACAGACAGGTGACCTGTCCAGGGTGACCGCCGAACGATAGCTGGAGAGGCACCAGCAACCCTCTTGACCCCACTGATGGACAAGGGTGTATAAAAAATGGATGGATGGATGGATGGATGAATAAATGAGTTTACTTTACTCCACTTTCTATAGTTCTTGTTAAAGTTTGTGTTCAACAACACAATACAAAAGTTTCATTTTTGTGACTATTCTTATGTTTTTCTATTTATGTTTTAAATAGAATATTTCAATGCATCATCTCTTGATGTTAACAGAAACACTATAGGTATTTGATAAAATTCAAATTCTTCGAAGACTTATTGTAGACAGTAAAGACTTTTGGCATTAATATCTCCTGTAGTGGTCTGTGTTGCAGTGAATTTGAAGAAGACTCTGATTGAACACATTCTGCTTTTCCCAAGACAGTTTCCTGAAGTTGATGATCATGACTGTTAGATGTGCATCTGCAGACCTGAATCACATTCTGAAGTGACCAGCTTGTCTCTGTAGAACTTGGTAGAATGCTGAGAAGCTGATTCAGGTACACCGGACAACGGATTTGTCTGATAATTGCAATTTGAGTCTTTGACCCTACAGCATGTCTAAGAGTTTATGTTTTCTGTGGAAGGCATTGATCCTGTTGCAGACCTGTTGCTTCATTTGGGATCATTATCCAGGCACATTGTTTTCACCAAACAGCTTCACATTTGGACATGTTGAGGTCCAGATGAGTTCACAGTCAACTTCTAGATTGTAAGGTATGCTCTGTGGGAACAAAACCAGGCCCAAAAACCTATCTCTTGGTTTTCTCTCCAAATATTGCTCTCAACATTAAGGCCCAATATCTCTATTCTGATTGCATATTTCCAATGAACAGTTATTGGTCAGATGCAATTTTGCAACCTAAATCTCCTCTCACTGATACTGTGACTTTTAGTTTGGGGTATGCAAGATTTTAAGACTTACATTCTCCAAATGTAAGTCTTAAATACAAATACATTCCAAATACATCATGTGTTTCTAGTCTTGAAACAATAATAATAATAATAATAACACTGGGTTACAAAAAAATTATTTTTTGGAACTTGTCTGTTTATTCAACTGAATTAGGACTATTTTGCACTGCTGAATCAAAATGACATCCATATTTCTCAATCAGGTCAGGTTTTATTCTAATTTCATCTAGAGAAATCTGATCTAAATTGATGACATTATCAGTTCATTTCCATTAATATTTCTCATCCATATAAAGGTTTTTTCTGAAAAAAATAGTTTTCTAACAAGGTGTATTAATTAAATGTTACAAACCTGGATTTCTGTAAATTGAATAATAAACACTGATAAGTCCATGTGAATTGAACATTACCTCTCTGTCTCTTCTCTGTCCTGATGGAATCTCTCCTCCTGCTCATCACTCACTGATCCAGATTCTGAGGAAACTGACCCCGATGTGAGAACAAGTCATGCATTGATGCTCATGTTGCTCTGTAGTTCAGAAAATTGACCTGATTGAGCAAAACCAATATGATTTTTGGATTCAGCTGATCAAAATGACCCTAAAACAGTTGAAAAACCTGTTGACTGTTGATCAGTGTAATAACTTTAGTATTTAACATTTGAAAATGAAGACTTTGGAGTCTGAAATTTAGTAATGTTATGACTATTTTTTAAATGATAAAATATTTTTCCTCTAATACTCTGTTGTAGATAAACAATCCATGTTATCTATAGACACATGAAGAATGATGCATACAATACCACTAATAAGAAAATTGCTTTTGGTTGGAGAAGTATTGCTTTTTAAGGGTAAAACGTTGTTAGTGTTTTTTTTTTTTAAATCTCCAATCCTTGGGGTGTTATTGGTCAACAGTAATAAGGACTGATATTTGAGGTTTGCATAAAAGAATTCAAGTGGCAGATGATAACTACTGATCAGAGTGTGGAAACACCACAACCTTAATGTTTAGAACTGGCAGCTGAAACAGGGAGAGACAAGAATTTACCCCACCAGCTGAGCTTAGACTTCATTAACAATCATGTGTTACTATTTACTGCTCTGTGTCTTTAAGAAGGACTAGTGACTGCTGCCAAAGAAAATGGCACCGACTACAAGCTTCTCACGGCTTAACTTTGGAAAACACCTTTTCTACACACACTGTCTCTGAAAAATACCCTTCTTGTATTTTGCTTAAGTTTTTTTTCTTTTTTTTAAACTCAGAACACCCCTCATTTGTTTTTGCCCGAACGCTGGTAGAATTCCAGCACGGACACAAACGGGGCAGGAGAAGGATGGAGGAAAAACATGTTGGAATTTTCTTCTCCTCTCAGATCTTCTGGGTTTCTCAGCAGCAATTACACCAAAGTGTTACCAGATGCTTTTCCCAATTGTTGTACAAAAAAAAAAAAAAACGTACGGAATGTGGAAAAAAAAGTCTGCCTATCTTTTGAGACGAGAAAAGACAAATGCAATCTTGTACATTTTATTTATGCCGGTAGAGTTTGGAAAATTATAAAATGTATATTTTGGACAGTGGGAGTGAGCCAATCAGGATCACTTGATGCGTAAACAAACAGTGAGACATTAATTCTGATGAAGAAAAACACTGGAACTGGAGCGATGTGGTTATTCCCAACAGCAGCAACATTTGGTTTGTGCAATCTTATCTTCTCCATGAGCCGTGATTCCCATTACTCAACGCTTACTTTAAGAAAAATGCTCGGTTCTCTGGAGAGAGCTGAGCACTTCAGGAATACGAACGCGTGGTCACTAAATCTGGTATTTTCTGGATCCTTATAAAAACAATATGGCCTCACATATGACCGCTGTCTTCATTACTCAGCTTTCCCTGTATGTAAGGCAGGTGTCCCGATCTGAGATAATGTGGCCCAGCAGGGATTTTTCTTCCTTGAGAATCTTCTGGAGAAATCTGTCAGGTTATATTGACTTTCTTTTCCTTTGTAAAATTTTATCACAATTTGATAAGGAAGGCCTCAGAGGCGACAGCACAGTAAATTCCATCACCTCTGCCATATATGTCAATACAAAATTAATAGAATTTAGATTTTTTATTTTTCTTTTATCAATCAATAAAAAAAATCGTACAAATGATCTGCATTTGTACAGAAGCCCAGACGTTTTCCGCTGTGGTGTGCATTTGAAGGATGGAATCAGGCGTATAACACTCAGCTCAGGACAACAAGAAAACAAAGTTTGTTTTTTTAAAATTAACTCATTAACTGGAGAAAAACATCTGGAAAAAGTACAAGAAGAAAATGTCTGCTCTCAGCTTCCGTACATTCACTTCCAAAATCTGCAACATATAACCTCTAGAAGCTCTGTACATGAAACCAAACTACTCTGTGACGGAGGTTAAACTTGGAACCTCTTAGTTTCTCATTGAAAGAAAAGAACAGGTGTGGACAGGTGTGTTGGACATGGACATGTCCTTTAACATGTCTACATGTAATACAACACCAAGTAGTGCCTGGGAGAATGCATACATTGTTATTTTTTTTGGGGGGGTCAGGGGGTAACAAACAAACGAATGTCTCTACTAAGGGAATGTAAATTAGGTCTGGGCCCATTGTTCTACACTTCAGAGGGTCTGAAATCTTGGCGTTTGAGAAACCATTTTTGTGCTGGAGGCTTCAACTCCGTTGAAGTTTTACAATTGATCTAATTGCTATTGTTTACCTGTGATGTGTGTAATGCGCTAGTTTGACGCTGTGAAGCTAACTGGAGGTTGTCTGTGCTGCAAGCAACAATCCTCTCCTACAAAGAGAAATGTCAAGACATACCAGATGGCTGCTAATCTAAATTTAATATTTGGAAGCTTGACCAACATGAGCTGTTCACTTCCTCCACTGCCATAGCTAAAACTACAGAGCCGACTACAAATCTAAACCAGCGCAGAAAATCAACATCATCGTTCACAACTTCTCCTTCTGTTTGCTGATTGGCCGAGTTGAAACTCTACTTGAGAAATCTAGTTCAATGAGAGAAAGCAGAGACAGAGCACTGAATGGAGATGAAAACTGAACGAATTGCTCAGGAAGTCAACATCCAGGTTAGGGACTAACCTGATCTATAGGCACCAGGTCAACCAACCATTAGCTTCCCTCAAAAATACATCACAACCCTCAGTGAGCCAAAGGAAAAAAAATCTAATTCTTCTAAAACTAGTCAAAATTTTAGTGACTTATCGCTTCAACTTTCTGATGCAGAAATGGTTTCACATCGCAGCAGAACAACTTTCCCCATCTGCACATAAATATAACCTGCAAGGATGTTCACACAAACATCTATAGTTTACACATAGAACACATACATACACACACACACACACACACACACACACACACACACACACACACACACACACACACACACACACACACACACACACTCACACAGTCAAGTTAATCCCTTCTTTCACAGAGAGAAACTATCTGTCTTTAGTTTCTTCTCTTAAACAAAATTTCCAGTAGCCTGGCTCTGATATGGCTCTGATATTCAGAGTCTTCTTCAAATTCCCTGTAAAACAGACCGCTACAGGAGATATTTAGTGCCAAAAGTCATTACTGTCTACAATAAGTTTTTGAAGATTTTTAAGCAATAAATTGAAGGTTTTTTTAAATTTTCAGTGTGAGATTATGCTTCCGGTACATTAAATTAATTTATTTTCAATATTTCACATTTTTAAATATATTTTTAATAATAATTTAAGTTAATATTATAAAAATAATCCCTACCTACCAATAATCATGTACGCTTTATTTAATACCTGTAAATAGATGAAAAATATCTAACCTTTGAACTTTGCCCTGCATCGTTTCATGAAGTGAAAGGAGGGAGAGAATTTCTTACTTTGAAGCACAACTTTCTTGTTGTGCTTCAGTTGATCAGAAGCTGATCGACTGAGCTGTGAAAACTTAAATACATAAAGGTTTGGATGGAGATCAAGAACTTCCTTTTTTTTAAAAAAAAATCCTTTTTATACCTTTATTTGACACTTTAAGGATCACAGTGAAATCATCCATGTGTTTATCTTCCCACCTTGATTGGAATGGACGTCTTCAAGCTGCTCCAGCTCAACTGGCAGCAGAATTGTGAAAAAGTATTTGTGACTCTAAAGATTTCATTTGTATTCACAGTTTTGACACAACAACTCTCCAAACTTCTTTTTTTCCCGTAAGGTACAATTACAGGATATACTTTTTGTGAATCGATGCCATAAAATGAAACCCATAAAGTGATTGTGAATGACCACACTGTTTGCTTCAGTTTCCTGTTAGATGCGTAGAATGAAGAAATCACTTAAAAATAACCTCTGACTACATGAAGAAATAAAACGGCTCAAAACGCTGCAGATCGAATGACAAACAAAGCCATTGTTGTCTATTAGCTTGGAAAGAGTGACGAGTCCTTTCCCAGTGATTTAAAGGCCTGTAGTGGGTACAGTGAGAACCGTTATCCTCAGATGGACCAGCATTACGCCGGTGATTCATCTAAGAGGTTCCAACATGAGCATCATGAAAAGCGCTGTGGCGTCGCTGAGCTGAGTCAAAGTGTTCAGGATTCAACAAGAGACAGTTTTCACTGGAGGAGTGAAAACTACAGAGACCAAAGAGAACACAAAGGTCGAGCTCACATTTGGTCAAAGAACAGCCTGATGGTCCCCAAGAACTTTGGGAAACATTTCATGGACTGATTTTGGGGAACTGCCCCGGTATGAGTGGTGGACCGTTATGTTTAACGGAGTTCTGCACTTCAGTGGGGTTTTGAGTACTTTTACTTTAATTTAGTATTTATTTTGGGGGGAATTTAGGACTCAGAAATGCAGCTTCATCTTTGTTGTCTGACACAATGGTGGAAGTTTCATTGCATGGAGCTGCTGTGTTTCTTTAAGATCAGGAAAACCTGATGTTATTGGTGGAACTATGAATTCTCTGATGGACCAGAGAACCTGAAGGAGGACATGAGGCCATTGGGTCATGATCTTAGTCTGATGAGTCAGAATGGATGTGAATGCAAAAGCAAACAAAATGGAGGCGTTGAAGTGGTGCCGTCAACATCTCAAATGAAATCTGATCAAAATGTTTCCACAAATTCTGTCACCAAGAATGACACAAGCAATGATTAGATTTAAAAGTTATTTATTTATTTCCTTTGTAGGCCATATTTTTTTGACGTTCATTTTTTTCTTTAACGAATAGAATCATTATTTAAAAACAGTATTTTCTGTTCAAGTGTTTCTATTCTGTTTGATTTTCCTTTATGTTCCTGTTCCTTCAACAGCCAGTTGATTCTGGTTCCTCTGCTGACTTAGAATTCAAGACCTTTAGTAAAGTTTTCTCCTCTTTTTGAATTTAATACAAGACGATTTTTCATTTTAGCTTAAAGACTAAATTTACATGAATTTTGTTGTTGTCAGACTTTGTTTTAGATGAGCCGACATGGCAACAAGATTATTATCACCGTTATGAAAATGTGATATACAGTGATGGTATCAAATATGGGCAAAACATCTGAACAGCAAACAATCTCCTTCAGGACGTTCAAGGACTGTCTGCTATGTTAGAAAGAAAAACTAGGGAAAGTCAAATATTCTAAAAACAAGTCAGCAATTGTTCAGCTTGAACCAAAGTTTCCAACTGGAACTGCTGGATTCTGACACAATGGCAGCACTTCTGAACCGCTGAAGT
Source organism: Micropoecilia bifurca (assembly GCA_903067075.1). Classification (NCBI taxonomy): domain Eukaryota; kingdom Metazoa; phylum Chordata; class Actinopteri; order Cyprinodontiformes; family Poeciliidae; genus Micropoecilia; species Micropoecilia bifurca. The sequence goes on along the minus strand of CAEGAF010163277.1, from coordinate 10,712 downwards.
TGAGATCTGAACTTTGTGACACAGAGAAGACGAGGCATCAACAAGATGTCTGTTATTCACAGCGTTTCACTGTTAGGTTTTTCATTTGACAGATTTAGTTGGAAAGTTCGACTGGCTTTGACTTTGTGCTGACCCCGAGTGACTGAACATGACTTCAGATTCAGATTCAGATTCAGCTAGAACATATCTGCCTTTAGACCAGCACTGAATCTGTAAAAACCAGATTCAGACGTCTGGCAGAACGTCCACTGTAAGATCTGATGCATCCCAACTTTAGCTGAAACACCTGTTAACAGTTAGAGTTAGAGGTTTTTTTAAACGTGTTTCAAAATACTCACTTGGGCTGACACGTTGAGACATGTTAAGATATTTAAAGCCCAGTTAAAGGTGCAGTGCCAACATTTCTCACAGGGAACACTGTGAATTCTACTTTTAATTTCAACATTTAAGAAGATTGAGCAAATTCATTCTTGTTCTTGCTGCTTCTTGCTGCCTTGCTGCACAGTTTGTCACGTTAAAACCACTAAACTCTCTACAAAGAACCAACATTATACAGAAAGGATATGCTAAGCTCTGCACTGTTGATGAGACTTATGGCTCTTTGAAATAATCAAATCTTCAAGATCGGTTCACCTCAAATGTCCATTTTTCTGAGAACGAGCCATTTTATCCAAAATATAGTTTTGCTTTAATTATTTTTGTGAGTAAAAGTCAAATAATCTGCATTAAGTAAATAACTATGTTTTCTTCAGAAGAAATATATAGATATAGTCAAAATCTAAAATCCCAGCCCTTTCATCTACTTTATTTATTCACCGATTAAATAAGTCTATTTTCAAACGAAATAGCATAAGCAGAGTCACTGCAGCGTGTGCAGCATCTGCAAGCAAGCAAAGCTGTAAAAAAACAGAGCTTTCAATGACTGAGACTCCAATCCTGTTGTTCAGAGCAGGGAGCCGTTCAAAACAATCAGATTGTTCTGAAATGTCTCCACCACTAAAACCAGCAGCACTGCGTTGGGAGATACTTTCCTTCAGGAGGAACAGGAAGACTGGTCAGTCAGAATTTGAAGGGATATTTACCATGGGAAACTTCTTTAACACATTTATGTCCTACTTCGTCTTGTTCTATCACATCCAACCTGAAGCTACGTCGAAGGTTGTAATGTAAATACTTTTGCGAGGCACGGTAAATAATTAGTTTTCTCTTTGCATCACACACAAGGCGCCTCCCTTTCAGTCATGAGTTTATTATCCTGGCAGTGTGACTGTCAGGACAAGCACGTCTCCAACAAGCTTATTAGTGTAACGTTTGACTGATTAGAAAGGAATCTGACTTTTGACATCAAGCAATTATAATGCAGCACCTCCTAATTTAATGGTACGACAATCATAGCAGCATTTAATACTTAAAACCGTCACCACAGGCCTTTGTTCATCAGCACCGCTGATCAAGGTGAGGCCCACATGATACTTTAACTGCTGTCTGATTCATATGAACAAAAGCAGGAGAAATATAGAAAGACAAAAAAAACAAAGATAATCGAATGGAACTAAGCAGCTAGAAATACCAGGACACCAACACAGTACTGTAACAATTGGCTGATATGATATTTTTGTAAAGTGAAACCAGTGACTGAGCTCCATCATGTCATGGGAATTCACTCATGCAAATGACTGTAGGATTCTATGTGGCTTATGTTTGCTCTGTGCAGAATGTGTTCAGTAGGTGTTTTCCAGAGACTGTGATCCATATATGAGTCAAAGTCACTTGTCAGATGTTCAGTATTCTTCATAGATTAAAACTGGGTTTGCAATTAACTAACTAGTTTGGCTTGGTTCAAGTTCACAGTTATGAGAAGAACACTTAATTTAGTTATAAAGAAGCAAGTTCTCAGAACCTCTGACAAGAATGGTTCTTGTTCAGAACAACCATATGTAACCTGTTCTCATAACAAGTTACATAAAAGCTGCTGTTATAAAAGTTTTCCGTGTAGCATCAGTCTGAAGCTACCAAACATAATAACTTGCTTAATTACTTAATAATTACTTGTTTAATCACTTAATTCACTTCTAGACATGTCAGAATCCAGAGTGGAGGTTCATGTCTTTGCATGTTTCTTTCAGAAGCAATGCATTCAACACCTCTTGGCATCAGAACAATCCATCGCTGGAGTGATCTGTTAGTCGAATTCCAACTTGAGATCCAGAAGTGAAACTTGCTCTAGTGAGCCGTTGAAAGACGTTGAAGAACTGCTGGAGCTCTGCAACATGCTGTGTTAAAAGTCAGTTCTTGAAACCTTTTTTCTCACCAGAACCAAAAAATTATGCTACTCTGAATCTCTGTTGGTTGTTTGACATTGATGTTGCCATGATGCAAAGATTGTTTAGCTAAAATGTATATTATGCTAAAGCTTAATGTGTGGCTAGACCCTTGTACTATGCTTGTCCAGAAGGTCAGGACTCTTGGCTGTTGAGAAGCGATTGGTTTCTGGAGGCCTGGACTGTGTTCAGGTTTTAAATTTTACCCATTTGCTAACGTTTGCAAGTGATGTATGTAATGCACCAGCTTAATAGTAAGAAGCTTACACTAAGTTGCCTGTGCTGTAAATAACCATCCTCCACTGTGAAGAGAGAAGAACCGACCCGATGAGACGCCTGCTAATGCTAATTCAGTATTTGGAAATGTGGCGAACACAGACCTAAATGGCTTCTACAAACAGACTACAATTCTAAACCAGAGCAAAAAATCAGTGTCATTATTCATAACTTCTTCTATTCACTGATTGGTCCAGGGAAAAAGCACAGACTGGGCAGTTCGAGTGGAATTTCAAAGGAAGGTCATGGCCAGGCTAGCTAGAGCCACACTGAAGATATTTAGTCACTTATTTGTGCCTATATGATCTTGATGAGGCTGGACTGCTAGATGGCTACCTAAGGTGCTAAAGAGCCAGTTTTCTAGTCAGTTGACCTGCTGGCAGGTCAGATAGCCAGTTTGATAGCTAGTTGAGTAGCTAGCTATGATTCAGATGGATGGATGGATGGATGGATGGATGGATGGATGGATGGATGGATGGATGGATAGATAGATAGATAGATAGATAGATAGATAGTTTTCTTCAGGTTCAAACAAACACGCTGGTATTTCTTCACATTCCAGAGGGTTTTGTTATTATGATCTGTAACAAAACACACTGAAGGTTTTCCCTGTCATTTGGTGCCTTCAGTTTCATCCTGGCTACTTTTGCTGCTCTGTAAACGCTGAGCTCAGGTCGGAGCCCGGGTGGTTTCAAAGGCCGTAGCGCAAACAAACCTTTCTGAAGGATTTGATTCCGTATGTGGGAGGACGGCTGCCCAGCAGTGTTTTGACTTCTAAAGCCAAATTGAAAAGGTTCTAGGCCATACCAGCAACAGAGGAACTCTGAGATCCTAACATTTATACAGACAAACCACACAAGTACACGAGCGCTACTGCAGGATGAGGTTGCATAAGAGGAAAAAAAAGGGCAACACATTCATAAGAGACAATTCAGAGTGTATTTACACACAGGAAGGCAAAAAATGCCATCAGAAAAAACAATGAATGCAAACACACATCTACACAGATGGCGGCAGTAAGGCAGACCCCCTAGTCTGTTCACATATGGCTGCAATTGACCAGCGGGGTGGGTGGATAAATGGCAGCCGACCAAGCGCCGGTATAATTATCTGTCCGGCCTTTTTATGTAGCCTTAAATAGCCTTTTTGTTTGCACCAAAAATAAACTGTCATTTCAGCCCCGCTGACATTTGGCCCCTGACACCTGACCCCAGACAAGCAAAAGACCAAGGTTGGCCATATTTGACTTCTAGCTAAAAATAGCAGTTAAGGCTTTCTTTGGTTTAAATGTTTTTGATTGCAAATGAAAAAGTGAAATTCCCTAAATGAAGCTCATTCTTGTTGTCGCTGCTAATCTTCATTTGTATTTGTCCACCAGATGTATTCTCTGTCTTGTTTTTTGTTGAAGTTGTGCATCAAACTTTCCTAAAATAAAAGAAAATGTTCTTCCAATTCCAAACCAAAGTTAATCGAAAGGTTTAGTTACTGTAATAATAGTTAGCATCGCTTGCTAATTCAGGCTTCTTCATTAGGTCACACATGCTCAGGCTTGTTGACACTAAAAGAAAACTAAAATTGTTTCTCAAGAAAACCTGTAAATTATCTTTAGAAAGAATAGAATGCATCTCAAATGTTAATGCAATTTATTAACACCAACACAAATTAATACATAATTGAGAAGGAAAATTAGAAATAGAAAGCTCAACAGTGTGTACTCCAGAGCGGCAGCTAAGTTGCATGCAGTAAGATGGTACATATATGCATTAAAATGGCCTAGTCAAAGTCAAAATCTACATTTAGTTGTGTGTTTCCTGCAACCACTATATTCTGTGCAGGTCTATGTCACATAAAAGTTCTAAGAGTTGTATTTTCTCAAACTGTCTCAATCACTGAACAACTCCTTCCATCAAACATTTCACTTTGTTTAAACGTCAAGGCGCAACAAAAATTTTAACAAATCTAAGTTTTCAAAATGATCATAAAAAAACACTGGTGTATTGCTTTGTGTTTAGTGAAATCACTACCACTGCTTTCTGTACACTTTCTTTTTTTCTTGGGACAAAATCTGACCACCTGTTGGACCCCACTGTGGCTTGCTTTCTTTGTGTGTGTCTGTCTCTCTCTCTCTCTCTCTCTCTCTCTCTCTCTCTCTCTCTCTCTCTCTCTCTCTCTCTCTCTCTCACATACACACACACACACACGCACACACAACACACACACAGACCAACCCCCCTTCTCCTCCCAATGCACACACATAGAAAAAGACTTAATGACCTTGACCTGTGATCACCGTAACCTGCGGGTTTCACCTGCAGCTCCGTTCTCAGTCGTGCTGATGCATGTAGCGCCTCAGGCCTGATGCTGTGGACGATCTGGTGCTCACACACGTCTGCTGCAGTAAATCACTGACAGCACTGTGTTTACTCTGGTGAGCCGCGTGTGTCTCTCTGGACCTTCCACAATGACTCCGGTTGACTTTGGCTAAAACTGATAAAGAACCTGCTAACTTTTTTAAAATGACAACAAATGCAGATTCCATCTAGCCTGGTAGTGTGTGTATATACATATATATATAGATTTATGCTTTTTGCATCATTTTACATAGATTTATATATATATTTTTTAAATATACTTTAGAATTATGCTCTGGATCTGTTGAACAGTAAGCAGGGGAAGTCCAGTTTCAGCAGCGTCACGTTTGATGGAATATGACATGGAAATTGGGCTTTACGACCCGTCCACCTCAGCAGAGGGGTTTTTACAGAACCACAACTTGAAGGTTTAATGTTTCACTTTGCCTTTCTGTGCTCCTCTTTCATCAGCACACACACACACACACACACACACACACACAAACACACTAAGGCAGAGGGTTTTCTCTCTCTTTTTGCTGTAAATTCGAATAATGACAGTGGAAGATAAAACCCTTAATGTAGTAATATTAGAGGTTTTAGGGTTTACACTTGTATAAACATTTAGATGTTTTTGCAACATATTCCATCAGGAAATACTTTCTTTTTTTTCTTTACATTCAAGCGCTCTAGATTTAAACAAATAGTCTGAGAATGGATAGTTTAATCTCAGATAAGTATCTGAATGTTACTTCAGAAAAGGTTATTGGGTATTTTTTAATAGATGCTTTGGATTAAGAACATCTTTCCTGAGATTCTCTGTTGAATTTAGGTCTAGACTTTCAGTCCATTTAGTTGTACATCTGGAAACTAAACCTCCAATCCAGTCTCAGGTCCTTTGCAGCCTCTAATGCAGGTCACATCTGACCTGTTGACAACCTTTGACCCCAGTGAGTTTATAACAAAAGTGTAAATCCTCTTACTTTGCTATAAATGCACAAAATGTAATGTTATGATTTTTATTTTGAAGCCCACTGTGTTATCTATTTTCAGGCACTTAGTACCATTCACAATCAAGTCACTAAGTGCCTACAGTATAAAACTGCTGTATTTATGCAGAAGTTTAGCTTTGCAATTTGATGCCTTGAATTTGGGCGTCTGTCTCTTTACATAGTCAATATCGTTAAAAGTAAAAAATTTTAGCTTTACCTCATCTTTTAATGTTATGTCTTCATAAAAACATATCTGGAGTATTGCTTTGATTGATTTGAGAAATAATTTCATTTCCATAGCAACCATTCATCTGTGCTAAATGCTTGGGTGGACCAAGCATCGAGGCACAGCTCTTCCTTTGAGCTGCAGCTTCCACCTCACACAGCAGCCCGACAGCACAACTCCCCCATCAGCTCCTTCAGACTAGCTAACAGCGATTAGCAAACACCTGGTAGGACTGAGAATCTACTGAGCTCATTATAGGAGTTACTTCGCAGTGATAAAAAACTGTGTTAAAGTGTTAACAGAGGAGCCATATTTTGGTGACTTCCTGTGTCAGCCATTTTAAAGAGACAGAGGCCCAATTTTGATCACAAAGTCAAATTTCTTGAGTCATATTTCATATATAGCATTTTTATAACAACTCAAGGTAACATAATTATGTGATTGTGCAAATTAATGATTGTATGATTCTATGTGACAGGAAAATACATTTCTGTCCCTTTAAGAAGCTCCTACTCTTTCTGACACTCATTTAAACTTTCATTCAAAAACTTTATTTTGTGTTTATGTCAGTTGATTTGATGTTTTGAAACAAGTGTGTGTGTGAAGTGTGAAAAATATGCAAAAAAACCCTCCAGGAAATCAGGAAGTGGGGGACAAACACTTTCACACCACTGTATAATTTTAGTGGTGGGACGACTTTGGTTAAAATTTTTAATTGTATGGTCTTCAGTTGATCAATCAAAATTACTATCACATTTGAACGGAAAACCATACGTCGACAGAACAAGTGATGCTTTGATCCTGCTGCTGTCCCTGGAGCTTCAGCTGCGTGTTTTGGATCGTCCTGCTGTGAGGATGAAACTCAGAGTTTCTAAAAGGTTTTGATCCGTATTTACCTCCATCTTTCCATCAAAAAGTTCATTTCTGGTGCCATCCTCCACATTCTCCATGTGACTCTCGTCTTGCCATAAAGACCAGAAGATCCAGAAGATCTCTGCAGCTCCTCCAGAGTCACCATGAGTCTCTCAGTTCGCAAAGTCTCCGTTGGCTTTGTGTCTTTATAGGTTTTGCTTGTTCTGTGCTTTTCCAACTTCAGACGGTGGAATTAACAGAGCTGAGTGAGATGCTTAAAGCTTGAACTACTGTTTTATCGCCCTGCTTTAATCCATTAGAAAGTCTGGCCAATCAGATCAGTCGGAAGGGTTACCGCCCCCAAATGTCCAGATGCTCCCACTAAACAGAGCGAGCTGTTTAACTGCTGTGTTCAGGGGCCAGCAAATAAATGGGAATGCCTCTGTGGTCACAGCTATATTCTGCCTGGTTTGATAATTGTGGGATTAATTGATTTCAGTTATTTGATAAGCATAGATTGTTTTTTTCATCTCATGTAGTAAATGGTCTATAGTCTGTGTTTCTTGTGTCATTTATGATGTCACATGTAAAGCACTTTGAACTCTTGTTTAAAAAGTTGCAACACAAATGAAAGTATTATATCACTGATCAACAGGCAAAACATTGTTCGGGTTTTTTTTGATGAGATTAATCCAAAAATCACCTTGGTTTTTGGATTCAATCAGGCCAACATTCTGAACTATCGAGCAACATGAGCACTTTGCTAGAAAACAACATTTTTCAGCTAAAACATTTTTATGGATGATAAATATTAACAGAAATGTCACATAATGGCATCGATTTAGTCAGAAGATCAGATTTCTCTAAATCAAATTAGACTAAAACCCTGACCTGACTGAGAAAAATAAACGTCACTTTTGGATTTAGATAAACAGTCCTAATTCAGTTGAAAAAACATATACAACTTCCAAAAAATATTTATTGAAAGACAGTGTTGTTATTATTTTACACACTGAAAAATGGGTTTTTAATGTCAGAAAATGTAAAAAAAAAAAAAAAAAAAATCATACATTGGGCGTGAATACTTTTGTAATGAACTGTAGGTCTCCAAGCTGTTGGGACCAGCTGGGTGCCTGTTTGAGTCCAGCTGCAGCAGAGTCGATAGAATCTGCTGATTTTCCTCTTTGCTTCTTGTCTGGTTATTTGTGGGTCACTTCCCAGACCCCAGTTCGGTCTGCTCACCGATCCAAAAGGCCAAGAGTTCTAGATCTTGGGGACCAGGGAGGACAGATGTTTGCAGACACACACGCAGGCACACATGCACCCATACACACCTAGACAAATAAAATTGAGAAACTAAAGGAAGTTATGGTGACAAACCATTTCCCCTGTTCAGCAATTATCTACCATTCAACTCTGCAGTGAGACTCATTACATCCAGGCCTGGAATGACATTTGGAAATGGTTGAAGGGGCCCACTGACTGCTGCACTTTGTTCTTATTACTGTCTGTGCTGGAAGCAGCCCTGTGGCTCATGCCGCGCTGCCATCCCTGCTGCGCTCGCTCACCACCTGCACCGCTTCCACCGGGAGCCCAGGCAACCCTCCGTCAGCGCCAGGCTGCAGACTGAGCATTAAAGAAACCTACACATCCTTATAATGCTACACAAACTGATGACTTCGTATTGACTTTCATTCATTTTAATATTTGCATATATGTTGAACTCAGACATTTTCCTTAACTCTAGCCAGTACTAGTCTATTCCCAGAGGAAAACTGTTCTCCAGTAAGAGTAGCAATACTTTAAGACACAGAACTCAAGTAAGAGTAAAAAAACTATTTGGTAAAAAAGTCTACTGATCAAATTATCAATCATTTTATATTTGAAAAATGTCATCATCAGACTGACCAAGATATAGAGTTAAATGGAAATGTTGTTATTTGAAGGATCAAACTGACAACAATTTACATAAGCAATAAAACATATTAAAAAATTAGGCAAAAGAACATTTATCCACTATACTATATATAGACTCTCACTATATAACCCAAATCAGTTTCTTCCAGTAAAACAATTATGAAACTTTAACAAAAACTGCAGGTGTGTGTTCATTTTTTGGTTGAAACATGTTTGTTTTTCATTCAGAAATGTTACTCAGAAATACTTTATAATAAAATGTCTTTAATAGATTTATTGTTGAAGTAATAAAAGTCATACTGGAGTAAAATGTAATAAAATTCAGTGAATGTAAATAGTTACTAGACAACTATGTCTATTCTTAACCCTAACCCTTAAGCAAAAGTTAATTTACACCTCACCTCTAAACCTAACTAGTAGAGTGCAGTATTATTACAATACTACAATGCTACTTGTATTACTATTATTACTACAAGGACTGGGTATACAGTATACAAGCACTCTGCAGCGCTTGTATACTGCAGACTGTCCATAATGAAATACATCAGGTAATAAAGTGTAGTTAGCACAATCACACAAACACATGCACACACATAAAATGTATGTGTGTGTGTGTGTGTGTGTGTGTGTGTGTGTGTGTGTGTGTGTGTGTGTGTGTGTGTGTGTGTGTGTGTGTGTGTGGTCGCACACATTTGAATAAGGAATATTTTTGCCTGTTTTAGAAAAGTGCATTTAAAAGTCATGTTGTCTTTTATTTGAAATATTCCCATTGTTCCCATTGTTCCTATTTTCTAAAACCTATTTTACACTTTTCTTCTTCCTTGTGATTTCAGAGCAAATTACAATTTAACAGAAATTGTAATCTAACAATTTTTTTTCCCCAAAACACCATAACAGAATTCTACATCTCAGTATCACATTGGTGGAAAGAAAAAAGAATGCAGGGAAAAAAAAGATTGGAATCTGTATGAGTTGCCAAAAGATGCTGAATAAAATTGAAAAATTATTTATTGGAAAAATAAAATGTCTGTTCATGTGAATTAATGAATAATAACATGATTTAAATGTGCAAACTGTCCATAATTAAATACATCAGGTAATAAAGTGTAGTTAGTTTCTTGGCAAAGAAAATGTTTAAGGTCCAGACTGTAATCTGGTTTGAACAACCAGATGTGTATGATGTTTGAACTGATTTATCAAACAAAAAGTTGTCTCTGTGCAGCAAAACGTTCCCTTTGGATTCCATATCCAGAGTACAACAGGAATTCTATGAATGTATCCAGTTTTATAAATATATTGAAAACATTAAAGATATCCAATTAAAAAAAAAGTTAATTTGCTAAAAGTAATTGAATTAAGTTGAACCAAGTAAATACAGAATACAGAAAATTTAAGTTGGCATGTTAAATAAACATAAATAAATCAAGCTTGCGTGACGAATTTAATTTCTTGACGTTAACGTTCCGTTCAGTTTTTTCAGTGTTAAACCCATAAACGCTGCAATGGAGCGAATCCTTCAGGATTAAACGTCCGTTAATGTTATTTATTTTCATTTGGTCTTTGAGAAATGTTTTACTAAAAAGCTTCAAGTGTGATTTTATTGCTTTAATGTAAAAAGTAATAATATAACAGTAAATGTGTGACTCAACAAACACTAACACGATTTTTCTTCTTATCTCATATAATTTACAAAATGTATTAGTTCATGAAAAACTGGTGACTAATGAATAAGTGTCTAATGAATATATATATATTCATTATATATATTATATATTAT
>CAEGAF010163272.1:0-10668 GCA_903067075.1 Micropoecilia bifurca | reverse complement strand
CCACAAGGTGGTTTCTAACCGCCCTAACTTAACACGTTTAATAACATGCGTCATGTATTCGGGGAGCAGGTAGCAGCATCACATTAACAATATCAATGGTTGGCGTGTGGGAAAAGACCAAAATCTAGTATTGATAATAGACTCTAGATTGGTCTGTCTTCAGCTACTGCTTATTAACCAATAAAAACGTTTTTTTCTTTTAAATTATCTTCTAGCAGCCACTAGAGGGTGACAAAACCACGTGTTTTGTAAACCCCCCCCACCACCACCCTGATACCCCCAAGTAAAAAGTGCTCCCTTAAGAGCTCTGATAACTTACAGCATCTGTTTTTATTCCACATTTGTTTTTGCCTTCTTTCTTAGCTGTGAAGTTTTTATTGGCTCTCTAAATCTTCTAATTGTTGTTGGTGTATTTTTTTCACATTCATTTTGTTAATTTTAGTCAAATTATATGTAAGCAGAACAATAAAAGTTAAGCCAAAGTTGCCTTTCATAAGCCAGTAAATTCATCTGTTCCTCTTACAAATGAAAATGGTAATTAGGTGATTGTGTCTTATAAAAATAAAGTTATGTTCTATAACCAACTACTTGCTTCTGAGTTTCTATATTCATCAGCAAACTTGAGGGTGAGAGGAACTCATGGTGGGTGAATGTTTAAACACCTCTGGAGTGTTTTCACATCGTAACAGACTTTTGTGTATTTTATTGGGTTTTTTGATGCGACACACCAACACAAGGTAGTTTTGAAGTTGAAGGAAAAGCTTTATATTCCTTAAGATGAGTAGCAGTACTAGGTCAGTGTGGAAATGACTATTTTGAAGAGACAATCACAAACATGAGCTGATCTTGTCAGATCAATGTTTCTTATAAAGACGACTGTTGTAATTCTACGACTACTAATAATGTATCTTTATTTTGCTAATATAACTATTATTCTCATTAAAAATATATCTTAGTCTGGCCCTAATGTTAGGCATTCATGACAGGTAATATCAAAAATGAAGAAAAGTATTTGGCTCCAAAGAGAATAACTAAAATCAACAATTATTGGACACAGACACAATGAAAATCTCCTCACAACGTCTTGATTTTTTTTTCCCCTAAACAATAGATCCCTAGAAGGAGGGAGTTATTAAATACATTGTTTTCTTCTTTTCAGCTTAAAGAAATCTGAAACCACGTGATGCTCTGTGACTGGATCATATCCACTATATATTTTTTGCTCTCCCTATGTTGTCCACATAATCCTCTTTTGAATCAAAGGGTCGCTTTCTGGAAACCTTGAACCGCTGTAAAAAACAATCATTCTGCACAATAACGCCCTCAAGTGGCAAACTGCAGCATTACGGGGTCCCGCCTGTCTAAATATAGTTCAGTTTCGGTTTCCAACCAACCAGCTGCAGTCCGGGCGAAAAGGCCCTTTGAAGAGCCGCTGAGGAGCCATGGAGGCTGAAATATTAAAGTTCATCTGCGCTAATCAAGGAGCGGTTGATGCTGAAGAGTTGATGTTCAACCTTTTCCCAGGAGAATCCACGACCGAGGTGATTTCCAACCAAAGCAAGTTCGCCTTGTGTTGCAGCAATGGGCAGCAGAGAGTGGTGGCCAGGACCGAGCTGAGACTGTGCAGGAAGAAGGACTGTCCGGGGTCCTGCGGGGGGCTACACTTGTGTAGAAACTTCCTGTTCTCCGGCTCCTGTCACTTCCTCCAAAGGTAAATAACGCGGTGGCCTTATGGCTGTAAACCTTTTTTTTCAAGCTGTATTAAACGGAAACTGTCGCAGCGAACTGAACGAGCGCCACCGTTTTATTGGTTTCCTTGGTTACTGGCCCGTGGTGCGTTCACGTGCTGCGGAGAAAGATGCCTCGATCTTGTCACGTTCGGATTTTCAGTGAGCTAATAAATAAATAAATAAACGGACATAAGAGAGAGACATGGAATTATGAGCTCAGAACTCAACTAGAATTGCGAAATACATGATGGAAAAGTTTTTGACAGTGATTTAAACTTAAAGTAGCAGAGTGACGTAAAGCTAAGTGCTACCTTTTAGCTAGCTGCTACTATGATGAGCCCAACTATAGAATTAAATTCCATGTATGTTTTGGTTCTAATCACGAACATACATCTCATCATAGCCTTATATATATTTTTACATACCAAACATCATAGACATTAGTTGTAGATATTTATATTAGCTTCAATTTCTTTTTATATTTATTGAAAATATAAACTTTAATATAGAAAAGACAAAATGACAAAGTGGTGATTTTTTTAAATATTCTACTGTTAAAACAAAAATCACCTAATCATTCATTTTTGTTTTTTTTGCTAGCTTCTGTTAAGTCCGATAAATGACGCATAACTTGTACTGTTGACATCACATTGTGTTTTACCTTTTTAGAGTTAGCATGTTTTAGTACAAGGAGCTATGTTGGTAAAAAAACAACAAATAAATGCAGGAATATTTTTTTATGTTACCAATATTATATAAAACAATGAAGCTGTTAAATTCTAAAATCTTCAGTTTACATTAAACATTTATAAAGTTAGGGCTAAAAAAGGTCTTACGACAAAATTCAACATGGGTTTTAATGCTATCAAAACACAAATCTAATAAATGTTTCACTTTTTCATTGTCAGGAATGTGTCTTAACATCTGAATTTACTTCTAAACCATTTTTATTCAGCCAAAATGCTGTTTCATCTTTAAATAACAGGAACTGAAAACTGGAATAATGCCTGACCCACCCACAAGGTCATGTCTGCACGTTTGAAGTTAATAGTCAGCCCACAGTTGTCAACTCAGCTATTTTATTGGTATATTAACAAATATTTCAGACTAAAATTCAATATTGGCCAAAACTGGAATCGGCAGATCAGGCTTTTTAAAGATTGGAAATCCACGGCGAACCAGAAAACTGCAATCGGTGGACCTTTAGTAAAAGTAAAAAGAAACGGTACGGTATTTCTGTAAAAAGAAAAATGAAATATGAGAAAATTGAGTAAAATAAATATATTTTATTTAGATTATAGATTTAGATTATAAATATATAACCTAACACCAATAATCATTGGTGTTAGGTTACATCCCAACAACTAATGTTTGAAGCCAATGTGACAAGTGTGTCACAAGGACCTATCCTGTTTTCTGGGGAAACCCTGCATCCCACTGGGAATGATGTGACATTTACAAAAAAAAAATTAAATTCTAAAAGGATCTTACTCTTTTTTTGGAACAGCTCTGCTGTTTGAACAAGAGTTTGATCTGTCATGGAAAACTGCATATTCTTCCCCAACAGAAGAGGCTGCAGTTTCCCCCACGTTCTGAACTCTGATTACAACCAAAAGCTGCTGAAGGAACATGAGCTGGAGGGCCTGAGCAGGGGGGAGCTGTGTACGCTGCTGCTGCAGAGCGACAACACCATGCTGCCTTCTGTAAGCCCACCAACGTTTTTACATTCTCACCTCTTGAGGTTTCACATCTAAAACAACAATTACACTTGATTGCATCATAATTGACAATTTTCCTCTGTTTTCCTCAGATATGTTTTGATTACAATAACGGGGAGGGAGTATTTGGCCGATGTACGAGCGGCGTAGCTTGTAAAAGACTCCACATCTGCGAGAAGTCCCTGACCCAAAGCTGCAGCTGCTCCAGAGCCCACGACTTTTTGGCTCCTCAGCCAATAAAAAGCCTGCATAGTAAGATGGTGCCCGACAGCATCATTCAGTGCCTGAAGTCCGTTTACGCAAATAGAGAAGCGCTGAGGCTCCATATGAGCGGGGGATCTGGTAGGACTATGAGGGGAAACCTGATTGGTGCAGCTGGTGGCCAAGAGGGAAATGGAGCAGATGAGCAGAAAGGAAGACAAAAAAACAAAAATGTCAAAGGTAAATACATAAACTACAGAATGGGAAGAAATAATGCATCAAAAGCAGTGCAAAAAAATCAAAAATCTTTTTATTTTTTTCATTTTTACTAGATAAAACCGAGATATGCATGTACTTCATTAAAGGCCACTGTAAGCATGATGGTACGTGATCGCCTGTCATTTCCCATTGTACCTGTTTGTTTTCCTTGTTTTGCCTGTTTAAAACATTTGTCATTTGTTCTTTTTTTTCAGACAAATGTTTTAAAGCTCACGACAAGATGCCGTACAGATGGCAGGTCCAGGACGGAGGCGTGTGGAACGCCTTGCCTGATAACGAGACGATTGAAAAGGAATACTGTGATCCCAGCAACACGTACAGGTATTCTGCTCTAACGGGCATAAACCTTCTTCTCAGCTGTTACAGAAAGAGAAAACTGAGCGGCTCCTTGCAGGTTTCTTGACGAATGGCCTTTTATAAGTGTGTAAAAAGGGCTTTAAAGAAGAAACAAAAAAGCTCTCCAGTTGATCTGTGGTGTTGACTGTCTGCTAGCAAAGTCTTCTTGTTGGGTTGCCAACACGTTACTAGTTACTAGATGAACTTTGCCTCTTAGGTTATGTTTGTGTCATGGCTAACAGTGTGTTTTTGGTTAGCAAATGTTAGCTTTCAAACAATCGTCGGCTGCCATGCTTCTCTCTGCCTCGGTGTGGTTTCAGCTGCCATCGGTTGTCTTGGGGAACCTGTAACTACATGGTTCCTTCTGCAGAATTCTGAGCAAACCCTGATCAAGATTTATTCCTTTGATTGATCAATGCAATACAGCCACCTTCATCTTGAATTCAAAGGTCCTGGAGCTTCGGAAGCCTTTTCTTTGAATGATCGACAATGGGAAGGACTGCAGGGAGTAGGAAGTGTGCTGTTGGTTCTCTGCAGTGAAGCAGCACTTTGGAACTACGGCCCTGTGAAATTGTTGTCTTGTTTTCCTTATTACATTTTATTTTTTTCTCCCAAATTCTACTTTTCCTATTTTATGAATTCCACTTTTTCTATTTTAGCTATATTTATGAACCTATAAAATGCTAATAGATTGTCAGAGATCCAAATTTACTGTTTCAAAATAATAAGCTGCAGTGGTCCAACATCAATCAATCAATCCCCCAACTCTTATATGTTCAAAATATCCAAACACGGTTGATGTGGTTGGTTGGTTGCTAGTCGACGGTTATTATTTTTGTTGTATATTTATGTATTGTACAGTAGCCCAGAAATGCCAACATTTTTCTTTTTCGGCAGCTTGAATTCCATTAAAGTTATCTTTATCATATTTGTGCCTGGCTTGTAAAGTTAAGCAAAAAGCATAGAAAAGCATGTTTAGATTGCTTTTTTATAGTTATTAGTTTTGCACAACTTTTCTATGGGAAACAATAGTAGCATTTAAAATTTAAACCCCTTAAAATTTGAAACAGACATCATCTACACTGACGGAACTCCCAAAATAATGGAGACGCGTTAAAACAACTGTAAGATTTATTGCATCTCCTCTAAATTCACTAAAGCATTGCTTTGTGTTTGCAGCAGCAGCAGTCCGCCTGTTCATTTTGACACCATGACTCGAGGAGGGAACAAAGTGCGGCGTCTCACTACGGTGAACTGTTTGGTTGAGCCGACCTTCATTCACACCACAGAGTGGCTCTGGTACTGGCAGGACGAGTTTGGAAAGTGGAACCTGTACGGTTCAGATGTGAGTACATGAAGTTTTTATATGATTTCTAAATACTTGTGTCACATCAAGATTTTGCTAATTTTGTGCTCGAAATCAGAAGGGGAAAAAAAGACATCAGTTTGAGAAGTGTCCATGTCTGTGAATTTGATTGAAGAACGCTGCAGAAAGCCCAACCTCTGGTCTTATAGGGAATACAGCAAACAAGTGAAAGAGATTTCCTGGTCAGAACCAAAACCAAAGTAGACAGAAGCTTCCTGTGTGTGTGGCAGAAAACTATTGCTTCACATCACCGTCCATCCCTGTGGTCAGACATGGTGGTAACACGGCACCAATGGAAGGTCATTTTTATTGTCAGGGTCTCGTTCAAACCCAGACATCAAATTACTTGTGTTATGAAATTTCTTGCTAGCTGTATCTTCTGATATTTTTCTCCATTTACTGAGTTAATCATGGAATTAAATGAAGCCGATGTTGGTGGAGAACATCAGGGCTAATATGATTCTCACCAACACTGTGTTGCAGAACGCCGGCAGGAAATCATCAGACATCAGAAGTGAAACTCTGGAGCAGAAGTTTCTGGACAATGAGAGTGAAGTGGAGTTCTCTGCTGGCTCCCAGTCTTATTCTCTTAGTTTCCAGGGTAAAACACAAGACTTTGGCATTTTAAATGGGTTCAAAAGACAAATAAATACAACCTCAATTAATATGTCTTTGTTCTCTTCAGACATGATTCAAACAAATAAGCACAAGCCTTTTAGTACCATAGTACTAAAAGGCTTGTGAGCAGACGTCCTCTGTTTGTCTCTGCCGCTGATGTCCGAACCAAGAAAGTGAGGTAGGTTGAGGAAAGTGACCTAAAGCAGCTTTGTGTTAGTCCTGTGGTTGTGAATGTGATCTGAATGTTTTAAAATGGTTCAATATGAAACTCATCCTCACCATCTGTCCCTGCAGAAGGCCTGCAGGAATCTTTTCTCCTGTGCCAGACCACTGGGACAAGATGCAGATCCCTTCAACTGGATTCTCGGTATAATAAACTCACTACAGGATTAGGATTAGGGTTTCCTGCCTCTCCACTCTGTGGTGGACATTGGGGTGAATTAGATTCTTTTTCCAAAAAGCAAATTAAGGGTGTAAAAGTCCAAACGATCTTCCTCAAGCTTCTGTAAGACTCAGTCACCACCACTGGTTTACTCCACAATGAATGTGTGCAAAACACAGAGTTTTCTCATTCATAAAAATGAGCAACATGGGGCACATAACTGGAACATTTCCTCAAATCTGAGATTGTGAGGAAGAGTTATAAGTACAGTTGGCTTCAGATTTGATCATTGAAGTCCAAGAAGCTTAAAACAGAAAATGTTCAGGATGGACTAAACTCTTGAGATTAGCCAAAGTACCTGGATCTGGTTCCCCTCTTGCAGAACTGCTGGCATAAAATAAGAGTTAACTCAGTCATATAGGGAAAATGTGGAAGTTATCTGTTTGATCAGTAAGTTCTTATCTATTTCAATATTTTCCTACTATACATTTACATGCCCAGAATTTGTTACACAGCGAATAAAATTAATTTGTATTGAAAGGAAACAAACACTGAGGCAACCAGGCCTGGAGGGCAAATGTTTCAAACTTAGGTAAATATTACAGGACGTTGCTCTGATATTTTGTACGTCTCACCTGCAAAAGCAAATATGATTGGAATAAACATTTAGTTACTAAAAAAACAAACTACTATATGGAATTATGTTGTTAAATGCAGTCATATATTGACACACATCCTCTAAAATGAACTGATCTGCTTACATTCCTCAAAACGTTCTTCACTGCTGTGTTATAATAGTGTTTCAAAATCAAATGCTCTGACACTCACCCCAAAATGAGAAGCTGAAAGTATTTTCTGTCGTCTCAGAATTTGATGTTTCTTCTTATTTTTCACTGTTGGCGCTCTGCCAACTTGTTCTCTCTTTTGCCTTAGCGAATGACATTTGTTTTCAGAATAATTCAATTATCTAATGTTTCTCCTCCATCTGCTGGTCCTGGTGACTCGGCCACTGAAACGTTCTTGTTTCTGTGTGTTGTAGAGAGTTTCTGTCTCGCGCACTTCGGATGAATTTCAAAAGATTGAAGGACGTTTTCATTTGACCTTGAGAGACTTCAATATTGTCAAGATAGAGAGGATTCAGAACAAGGCGCTCTGGGAAGCCTTTCAGTTGTACGTATGCTACAGACAAAGTTAAAAAAATTATTATTCAATTTATTTTAATACAGTCTTTGGTCACTTTTTGCCAGTTTTTTAAAATTATTTTTTAAAAACTAGTCATACTTTTAATAGATATCCTCTAGTAACTAACTTGTGTCAACATTTAGTATTAATCTTTAGTTTCCCTTTCAGATGAAACTTGGTGACATGTTGGCTCTGTAAACATGTTTTTAAAGGACATTCCTTTGCCACATTTTTACCTAAAGGCAAAAGACTCAGATGAAGAACAACAACGGAGGACGTGAGGTGGAAGAAAAACAACTTTTTCATGGGACTGACTCGAAACACATCGACGCCATTTGTCTCAACAACTTTGACTGGAGGATCTGTGGAGTTAATGGAACAGCTTATGGCAAAGGTGGGTAAAGATGATGGTCCAGTCAGGGTTTCCCCAGTGCATGAGGAGCCTTTTCCTTCTAAATTACTGTACTAACACTTGTAGCCAACAGTGTACGGTAAAAGATACTTCACCGTTTTTTGATACACTTAACTTTTTATAGTGTCTCTGAATTTTTATATTAGTCGAAGGATGACATGGCACCATGGAACTGGAGAAGAGAAGATGTAATTCAAATGGACATGCTAAAAAATCTCCATAACTAAAAAAGACCTGCCTTTCCTACTGCCGTAAAGCTCAACGTGTGTTATGTCTTTCTCGGTTATTTTTCCATTTCCAATCACAGGAAGCTACTTTGCTCGGGACGCTAAATACTCCCACAGCTACACTGGTGACTCTGATGTCAAAACCATGTTTGTGTCTCGTGTCCTGGTGGGGAGCTACACTAGAGGAGACTCCAGCTACGTCCGACCTCCTTCCAAAGACGGTGGAGACATAAACTTCTACGACAGCTGTGTCAACGACGTCGCAAACCCTTCCATTTTTGTTGTCTTTGAGAAACACCAGATCTATCCTGAGTACCTGCTGACATACAAGACCACACACCCACTAGTTGGCATGTTTGGTAGTGCACCAGTGTATCAAAGCAGTGCAGCGTCGAATCAAACCAGCTCTCCAAATAATTCCTGTGTCATAGCCTAAACCAGAGGTTCCCAAACATTTTTTAGGCCCCCTATGGATAACAAATGGCTTTCTGGTTGAACGAGGCGTGTGAGGGATCAGGGGAAGAGAGGATTCATAGAGACTACCTGTCTGTAAGAACAGGGGGGGCGTCCAACTTTTTTGGGGGAAAATGAATGTACATACTTGAACATAGACTACAACATTGGTAGCCTACAGGCTACTTGTTAACAAGCTTAAGGTGCTGTATTGATATTAGCCAGTCATCTTTTAGCTAACTTTACCTGCATCCAACAACTTTACTCAATAGTCGGTTAGTTTGTGGGAAAAACTGTGAAAAGTTCTTTGCATTTTGCTGGTTTGCTGCTATGACTCTCACCTGTAGCTCTACAGCAGCATCAGGTCTCCTTCACTTCCGCACAGGTGTAAAACAGCGCGAGCGTCGTAGCTCATGTTGCGTTTAAAGGCGAATCGGAAAAACATGTTACAACGTGTTAACAACGGATTAAACAGTTTTAACTGCTGACAAAAGTGACAGAGGACTTTTATCCTCTGTCACCTTTATCCTCTGTTCCATAGTGCGGAAGCCCCTAGTTTATCAAATTGACAGAGGAATAACAGAGTTGGCCATTCTAAGGTAAAAACCCAGTGCATACAGTGTTCATGTTTTTTGGGGGGGTGTTAGGACTCGGCTCGTGAGCCGTAACAAAAAGCCAGGGAGACACGGCCTTCAATAAAACAATACACTCTTTATTGTACCACCCAAACGAATAAACAGAACCAACAGCGACAAGTGGGTGGCCTCTCCTGTGGTTGGTGACGCCTCTAAAGCCGGTGGTGAGCGGAAAAGTCCTGCAAAAGAAAAGAAAGGTCAAACAAGCAAAACCCAAACAAAGACGGGGCGGGCAGGTGAGGGAAGAGCCACCTCTGTAGGGTGGAGAAGCCGACTCAGCTCCAAACCAGCTTCAGCTCCTCTCGCCTCTCGTCACGCGCTGCAGCAGCTGCTTATATACCGAGGAGGCGCTGGGCCTGGAGAATCCTGGTCCCGCCTCTTCTGCTCCGCCTCAGGACAAAAACACAATAATTGACGGATCCTTCCACTTAACGTGGAGGGGGACGTCACAGCCTGCTTCTCGCGACCCCCTACAGTGGCTTGGTGCCCCCCAAAGGGGGCGCGCCCCACAGTTTGGGAACCTCTGGCCTAAACGCAGCTATGAAGTAAAAGAGGTGGTGTTGACAGCGTAGGACGTTTAGTGAATTATTTTTCAAAAATCATCTAAAACAAAAATATGTCTAAAGAGGGTAATGATGTCTTTTGATCAACTCAAAGAAATATTCAGCACATGTGTCTAGAATATTAACAATTCTGGAAGTAAAAATAAAAATACAAGCCAAGACTAAAATGGGCAATTAAGTGACACTTCAGATGGTCACTCTTATATAAAGGACCGATGTTGGACTGTAACTGTGACATATACTTTGTGCATGAAGGGCATCCATCCATCAGTTCCACAAAAACACAACTAAGTGTCACCTGGTGTTTGCATCCCAACTCCATCATGCTTTTTGAGGGTGTAGTGAGGTACAACGGCGATATATCAATGTCTGTATCGAGTCAAAGCAAAAACTGTCTATTTGAGGATTTAAAAAAAGGCTCAAAAGCAATATTTTTTAGATCTCTTTGTCCAGAGGATGGCGCTGTAATGCTGCTGTCATAAAACAAGCGTAGCAGTAAAACCAGAAGGCGACATGGACCAGGCCCATAACGTTTGCACCATGGAGCTATTACAATCGATTGGAAA
>CAEGAF010163271.1:0-17518 GCA_903067075.1 Micropoecilia bifurca | reverse complement strand
TGTTTCAAGTTGACCAGCCAACTTTAAGCCATTAGCATTGAAAGTTAAAAATCATCTTAGTGGGAGGAAAAAAAAAAATACAGTACTAGTATATTTTAAAGAAATTTGGGAGCGTGGTAAAAGTCAGTCTGGGAGTTGCGTGTTTTAGTAATCCGTCGGTTCCTCGCCCTCTTCACTCAGCAGGCAAGTGCGGATCAGAGCCTCGGTCACGCCGTATGGATCACAGTTGGCTGACGGGCGTCGGTCTTCAAAGTAGCCCCTCTTCTCCTGGCCGACGCTGCGGGGAATGCGAATGCTGGCGCCACGGTTGGCCACGCCTGCGGAGAATTCATGAATGTTTGACGTTTCGTGGTGGCCAGTGAGGCGGCGGGCGTTGTCAAGACCCCCTTTAGGATCGTAGGCACGTATGTGGTACTCGTGACGCTTTCCGAGCTTCTCAATGGACTCTTCAATAGCTCTGAAAGCAGAACAGCAACATGAGTGTCAGATATAGCAAACAACTTTACAACTACTCTTAGAAAAAAGGTACAAGTCGTCTTTGCAACTCACTTTAGTCCACCGTCTTCCCTCATTTCTTTTGTGCTGAAGTTTGTATGGCAGCCTGCGCCGTTCCAGTTTCCTGGGATGGGCTTGGGGTCGAATGATGCCACAACACCAAAGTCTTCGCAGACACGGTGCAAGATGAAGCGCGCCACCCACAGATGGTCACCCATGTCAATCCCCTCACATGGTCCAACCTGAAACTCCCACTGAAACGCACAAGCAAACAATCATTCCTTAACCCAGTGGGAAAACCAAGACAAACATCAAAGCACACATTGGGCTCATATTAATACCTGGGCAGGCATCACTTCTGCGTTTGTTCCACAGATGTTGACTCCAGCATACAAACATGCTCTGTAATGAGCCTCTACGATGTCTCTGCCATAGGCTTTGTCAGCTCCAACTCCACAGTAATATGGGCCTACAAAGATAAAAAGTGTTAAGAAAATATACAATGTTGCCTTCATGCAGACAGAACTAAGCAGATAACTTGCTCACCTTGTGGTCCAGGAAAACCGTTGGATGGCCAGCCGAAGGGATGTCCATCTGTGCCCAGTATGGTGTACTCCTGCTCCATGCCAAACCAGGGATGCTGGTCTCCCACCATCTCCATCACCTTCTTACATGTGATGCGAAGGTTGGTTTCTGCAGAAAGGAAATTTGGGTTTAGCAAATTATTCAACTTTATATTCACACAATTCAAACAGCATTTACAGACAAAGTTGCTTCATGTTGGGTCCTCTACATATAGAAAAGGATCAGCTTTATACAAGTTATTATAAAGACTTTTATGATTACTACACTGGCTTACTAACCAGCAGGTTTGCGGTTGTACTTCTGGACTTCACACAGGACCAGCTTGTTGGGATCTTTGCGGAACGGATCGCGAAACATGGCAGCAGGAATCAGATACATGTCGCTGTTGGAGCCTTCTGCCTGGTAGGTACTGGAGCCATCAAAGTTCCACTCAGGGAGATCTGCCGGAAAAAAAACAAGAGCAACTATTACACTTTGTCATACTCTGCTTGGGGTCACTGGGTTCAGTGTGTACAGCTGCTTCTATAGGTTCATGAGACCCACACTTACCTTCAATACTTTTGGGCTCAAAATCGAGAGTTCTCGTTTTGCACCGGAGTCCCTCTCCTGTTCCATCAACCCAAATGTACATGGCCTGGACTTTCTCCCCCTGGGGCAGCTCCATGTACTGCTGCTTGATGGTTTTACTCAAGCTGGCGCTGGCGGACGTGGCCATCTTAACCGATACTATAACACACCTGAAAGCGCGAGGAGCAGAGAGTAAATATGTGAGATGGGCTGAGACCGATCACATGTTGCGTAACTAGCCGGGCTTTCGGGGCGGGCGGCAAAAGCAGCACCATTGTTATTTTGATTGTCTAGAAGGGGAGCTGAGGGGGGATGGTTGAAAAACATGCTGAGGATGTGGAAGGAAAAAAAATTCCAGTTTTATCCGCGTGGTGAACAAAAGGAGGGGTTATTTTCTCACACGGATGCTGACTAATAAATTTAGGACGGAGACGAAAACGGCGCAAATGAGACAACTCGCAGAAAATCCATTTCAACTGTACGGCTCTGCATCTTGTTGCTACCGTCATGGTTACTGTTGTTGAGTGAAAGAGGGCGACGTGATTACATCATTCCCTTCTTGCTTGAAATTAAATAGGCCTACTAATAACTAATAAGCGTACAGTGGAAGTCTAAAGCACCGAAACAGACCCGCATACCCTCTGCTACAGCACAGGAAACGAGTTGAATTAAAAACTACCGAAATAAAACATGTAACAATGAAAAGTCTTCCGCAGTTTTAACTTTCCAAGTCTGACTAATTAAACAAAGACTGCCGAAAAAGAGGGGGGAAAGGTGTAAACATACCTGGAGAAACAAGAAAATTGAAATAAAAACTAAAGGACTTGCAGGTCCAATGTGTGGTTCGATGATGGTTCTTTAGTATCTCTCTCATTCTCCGGTACAGCCGCTAAAGATCCAGCTACTTTTATAAGAGCAGGAACTGGGACGCCTCACTTCTTTGATTGGTCGACTGGGCGGCAGAGGAGGGCACGCCGCTCCTTGATTGGACAGCCTCAAGGCTCCCTAGCAGCACCTGAACTTATTGTCTCTCATCAGAGCGAGAGCTCCACTCTTATGAAGAAACTCAATCTAAAGGGATAAACTGAGAACAAAAAGATAAGTGTCTGGTATTCGGTGCTGAGGACAGATCGTGGAACAAAATGTCCAGCTGCAGGTTCAGTGCGGTCCACTTTAGCACTTTATGAATCCAAGGCGACACCGTGTGGCAGATATTAGTATGACAGCGTTTTGCTTTTTTAATTAAAGGTTACATAATGAAAGCTGTAGGAACTTGCAGGTTCAATTAACTTGTTTTATAACACGAATATGAGAATAATAATAATAAAAAAACATAAGATGAATTAATACATTCCTCTAAAAAAATATCTGTCGTGTACTTTACTTTATTGTCTTGTATAGCAATGCACTGATTAGCGTTTTCCCCAAATAATACCAGTTTCTGGTTGTATTTGAGGTCTGATTTTGACTTCTGTTTTATTTTTGATGGTGAAAGTAATTTTGTGTCTTAATTAGAGTACATGTTAAACTTGTGTTCCTCACTTTAGATTGTATTAAACTCAAAAGAAGCTATTAGAAGTGTATGGTCTTATATGGTGCATTCATTGACATTCAAACGGTTTAACAATTCATAAGGTATTTTTCTCACAAGACTTTATGATTTCCTGTGTGTGGAGATTTTTATCCGTTCTGAAATGATTTATAGGTACTGTATTTATCTGTGCATAATAACTACAGTAGATATGATGATACAAACTCTCCACAAGGTAAACAAAAAATTTGTGAATTAAGTATTTTCAACATCTATCCCATTTAATGGAGAAAGTGACATTCCTCAAAGACAACAAACTGAGCTTTGTGGCTGCTTTATACTATCTATTTATAAGTAAAGGATATTAAATGTAAATGCAGACACTGTTCCTTTAAAAACCTAAACTAGAAGATGGCCCTATTAGAAATCAAGAAGAAGCAGGTATTGATGTTACCATGGACCAAAATGAGTAAAGAGACTTTGCACACACATATTTTGGGTAAACACAAGTCATTTGTCATATGTTACTTAATTGCTTTAATGTAGTGCTATTTTTGGTTGAGGAATCAGTTTGCCCTTCCAGCAGAACTTGCTGTTTTTTTCTTAGGTTAAAAATACCCTCATAAATGGCAGGAGTGTGATTGCTGTGAAATAAATGTTTCCAGTAGACCAGTGTTTCCCAACCCTGGTCCTCAAGACACACTGACCTGCATGTTTCAGATCTTCCCCTGCTTCAACACACTCCATTCAGATGATTGCAATTCAGCAAAACCCTGATAATCAGCCATCAATTGAAATAATGTGTGCTGAAGCAGGGAAATGCCTGAAACATGTAGGGTAGTGTGCCTGGTGGACCGGGGTTGAAAAGCACTGCTGTAGACAACTGGAGGGAAAAAAAATGTTTGACTGGTCAGCTTATAGTGCGCGATCAAAACCCACATAACAAAAATTCTGACAAATCTCACAAGTAAAACTTTTGCAGCAAGACCATGACTCTGTTTAGTTTTTTCTGCAGCTGAAAAGATTGAGGTCAAAAATCAAGACAGAGCAATTTGACTTCCTCCAAACTGGGTATGAGTTATAATGGACCATCACTGGTTCTCAGTTTGCTTAGCACAGAACCAGACATCTCTGGGTGACATTTCTGATTCCTTTCAGTCTGTTGTACTCGGCCCTGGATTCAAAGTGGGGAATTCACCACACTAATTCCTCTTTTCTATTTACATGAAAGCACATTTACTTATTTTAAACAAAGGTATTTGTGTGCAAACCCTGACTGTCCCATGTATCTTATTTTTTAAGTGTTTTCACCTGTGTGCTACTTAAGTCTGAACCCCAATGATCTTTCTGTACATCATACCTACTGGTGTCTCTCAAAGGGGATTTTACACCCAGCTTTTAATACAGTGCCACCTGCTGGACTGAGTGCATCAGAGAAGTGATGAAGATGAGAATAAATTCCAGAAATTGTCAAAGTACAACCTAAGATGATAGCTGTACAGCACCTCTTTAACTTTTTCAGTTGTTGGGTCTAAAATGGATAGGGAGCACATGTTAGACCTATCACACACTTCAGCCTCTTGGCTCTTACTCCTCCACACAATAACTAAATACAAGGTTCAAATAACATTTCTTACATATACTTTTAATTTTACACTTGTTCGTCTTATAGCAGTACTTGCTGACTCATGTTTGTCCATATAAGTTTCAATAGCTGTTTGTTCAAAAATATTTATCATTGCAAAAAGAGTCAAGATGACAATGTGATTCACCTTTTTGATTGTCCTTGTGGTTTAGCTTTGCGTAGTAGTTCTGCGCGCCAAACCTTTTACCAGATTTATTTGAAATGGTTAACATTGACACCACTATCTCTTGACTGGCATGCTTGATTTCAAAAGCCGCTGATATTTATCAACCTGTATATAAAGTAATTTATAAAACAATGGGACTCCAGTGAACCACAGAAACATGGTTTACTATGTCATGAAACAAGGTGGTCCTTCTTCGAGTACTTCAGCAAGCCGTGACTGGACTTTTTCTTTTGTTTGTTTGTTTCTGTGTAGAGGCTTTCCCTCATTTCTGATAATGAAGTGTGTTGTCACTGGCTTGTAATCCATGGTTGGAACAATGGCGCTGATAAGATCATCAGAGTGATGTAAACTCTTCTGCCCTTTGAGTCAACTGGGTCAATCATCGTTGAGCTGTTTTCGGATTTCAGACAATTGTTTATTCGTCTAATCCCGTGTTGTAACACATTAAAAGAAATGAAGACGATTACCTAATTGAGAGGAGAAATGTCTTCATAGCATATAAAGGATTGTTTTATGTTTCCCTCTTTAAAAAAATGTATTAGATCAGAAGCACCACATCACTGCTCTAAAGCTCTTGTTGGAAACTGTGAGTTTTTGTGTGTACTCGCGCAGACAAAATATGTCGAGCCGACACAGATTAGTCAGTGTCAAATCTGCCTGAGGGCCTGGTGCAAGCTGCTTCACCAGTCTGCTGGAAGTTTTCTGTCATGTGAAACCTAATATTTAAAGAGGATAACCAACCCATGCTAAAGAATTCATGTGGGAGGAAACTTGGAAAACAAAATGATTTTGTTCTACAAGCTTGCTGATATTTTTGTTCTGTCAAATACACGCATTTAAATAAAGGCATTATTGAAGAAAACATTCTAAACATTATCAGGAAAAATACAGAGCATTTTATGACTTTGGAAGTTAAAAAAAGTATTTAAAGTTAAACATTAGCTCAAAGATTAAGGAGGTTTTAGTGTGTTTTGAGTGTGAGATAATGTATCAAGTACTTGCATCTTATGAATTTTGATTGCTTTTGTGAGTGCAAAGTTAAATATCTCATCTGATCTTTTGTTGTATCCCATCCCTGCATCTCCACTGCAACCACAAGCAAGCATTTAGCTGCATCACTTGAAACATATAAATCATTATTTGTGAAAAAATAACTGAACGTTTTCAACAAGCAGACAGTGTTGCAAACATCTTGAAGCCAATAAACATCTCTCTGCAAAGCTGTAAATCTTTGGATATGGGTGAGGGAAGATTGTTTGTAGTGTCTAATTTGCTTCCATTGTTTAAAAATATTTCATTTAATTGACTAACCTGAGAATGATTGTTTAATTAAAACTCCTAAATCACCTCCCTGACTGTTGCAGATCGGTGCTGTAGATGTTTAAACCTGGACACGTCGCCGCTTACAGAGGACCTGCTGATACTTCGAGAATCTGACGTAAGTGTTTTTACAAGTCTTATCACACAGTGTGCAAGATGTGATCACTCTCACTAAGTGAAGGACGAAGTGTGTTTTGCGAAGTTGTAGCTATTTAGTGGCAGCATGTTGAATAAGACTGTTCTTGGAAACTTTTCACATGTAGCAATCTTATTTTTTTGTGCTACAATTTGTGCAGTGTGCAAAACTGAAGTAATGAAAATAAGCTGTCAGGATAAAGTAGTCAAGACACACACCAGGTTTGATTCAAATTATTTTGGATTCTGACTTTTTTTCTCATAATTCTGAGACTAAAGTCAGAAATGTTTTATTTTTTCTCCCAGTGGTCCTAATCCTCTTCTGTACTTTTTGTTCAAATATTGCCATAGTTGTTTGATTTCTGCTCAATTTACAGTCAAGATGGTGAGTCATTGAAATATTAGAAACCAAAATGCAGTAATTTTATATTCCAGCAGAGGGCAGAAGCTGCTAATGTTAAATTTAACAGGGGACATTTTGATCTTATGGAGAAGTTTAAAGACTGAACTCGCCATTTAGATTAAATTATTTTTGAAATACAAACCGCTTTATCCAAGTCTAACAGAAAAGAAACTCTGAATTAACCTGGTTCAGCTTAGTTGTTTCCTCTGCCACTCAGGATTATTGATTTTTCACATTTTCATCTTATTTCTTAGTCCTGACTTGAATCTATCACTCTGTGCAGAATGAGCAGTGTGATGGTCACACCTCCACCCAACTCATTCTCTTACCAAGTAGGCTCCAACCTCTGCGTTCTCTCCACTGACATACATCTTCTCATCCTTTAAGACACAGGACAACACTCCACCTTAAAAATCCATAAAGCTGACCACATACTTGTCACTATTTCATTGTCCAGCATGTCCTCTGTTGTAGTCAGTTCAGTCCATCAGTCCAGTTGTAAATAAGGCCAGCATCCAGGGATCATGTTCCTTTAAATTTCCTTCACAGAATTTCATGTGGCTTGTTAAGAAGTAAACAATTCACAAACACACATATCGACATGGCAACATTAAAAACGGTTAATATTTTTAAAATAAAAATCAACAAGAGTAAAAAGGTGTACATTCCAGGACATTCTTGCTTTTATTCTCTCTGCCATGTAGCCGTGAGGTTGAAAGCAGAGCAGCATGAAACATCATGGGTTATATTTAATCCAGACTCGCTGTTCTTTGGGGATAATAACTTTTTTGCTCCATTCCAGGACTTGTCTGTCATCTTGACATGGCAATATCTCCCGACTCCACTGTTTCATAGTCAGTTTCATTTATTTCCAAACACCATTTCACACCCTGCTGGCTTTAACTAGGTATTATACAGCGAGTGGGGAGTGTGCTGCAGATTGAATCGTGACAGAGACAACAATGTTTCTAGGGGAAAATAAGAGAATATTGGAACTTACAGACTTTATAACTAAAAAAGTGAATATTTTGTGTCATTCTGACCCCATACGGCTTTTGTTCAATGTGTGCATTTTTTTTACATTTTATTTTATTTTGAATGACTGGTGGATTTATAATCACCAAATTAATGTCAGATTGTAAATTAATTTATTGATTATAATGCTGTGTTTTGCGTCCTTGTGTCGCTTTTTCCTTCCTATTTTTTCAAAATACATTTTATTATATAAAGAATTTAATGATCAGCTGGTAAAATTTTGTAGGTGCTGGAAATAAAGAATTAAAAAGCAGTGTAAAAACCAGTTCAGAATTTGAATTTCCATTAAATCTGTAGGCATTAATTATTAAACAATCTCTTCTTTTTTTTTCTCTAAGATGAAATCCAGGTTGTTTAATTAGGTAAATGCTTAGTTGACTGAAACTTGAATATCCTATTTTGGAGGTGTTTAGTAGAAAAGGAGTGACACATAATATGATAAAACAGATCTATTGTTAAAACTGAGTTTTAATAGAGCAGCTAGGTCAGGGTTTATGCCACACAACAAGTCATAAAATATGAAAGTGAGTCAGTATGAAGCTCTTACATGTCAGTTTCCTATGGGACACATTAGCTTGCGCATATGCTAAACGCTATTACATATGTAATAAAAACACATGTTGTTCTTCTCATTCTGGGTCCCCCTCAGCGATTGTGTACCAAACGGTATGAGTAACGTGTTAGCATGTTAGGTTGTTTTGTGGTTTGATTTGATTCTAGTTTTATGATTATTTTGTGTCGGCTCCTTATTTTGGTTGGATCAGTCTTGTTCCTCTTGTGCTTGTTTGTTTTTAAGTTTGGTCCTTTCTTAGTTAGTTTTGTTTATTATATTTATTTCTTGTGTTGAGTTATTTTTAGTTACTCTACTTTAATTATGTTGTGTTTGCTATTCTGTTACATTAATTTTCTAGTCCCCTGTGTACTCACAATTGTCCCCTGTGCCACTTTCTCTCTGTCCCTCTCCTCAGCCAGACTTCTGCTCTTTCCCTTCACACCTGCAAGCAGTTAGCTAATCAGCCCAGGTCCATTGTTTCAGCATTCAACCTCCTAGTCTTTAAGCAACTCTTTCTCAGTCACTCCTTGCTGGTTCTTCTTATTACTTCCCTATTAACTCTGCATGTTTCCACTCCTTGCTGGGTTTTTTTCTCCTTGGATTTATTGTTCTGCCTTGGTTCCCTGTAATTGATGTTAGTTTGTTTTATAGATTTTTTTTATCAAATCTTCAGATTCCCTTGCTGTCTCTGTCTTTGTTCATTTGGGTCCAACATCAACCACTCAAATTCGTCACAAAATTTCAAACAAATTTTGTGAAATTTTCAGAACTTATTCCCCATAATTTTCCTGCTAATAACTAGCAATTTTGATTTTTTTTTTTAGTCCAGAAGCATTTGAATCTGGGAAAGCCAAGCTAGGCCATGTGTGCTGATATTCTGAAGAAAGTCCTTGTTCATGTGTTCATAGAAGTAATTTTATACTTCTATCATGTTCAAAATAAATAAAAAATAAACAATTAATTAAGTAAAAATAAATAGTCTTTATAGTTTGCAGCTATTTTTGATTTTTATTTCAAGTAACAAGCAATATACTGCAACCAGAAATGACTTCTTATTATTAAATGTGTTTTTCAAATTTGACTTCTTGTTGGGTTATGTGAGTCATTAAAAAATAATCTGTACATTTTTCCAGTTTTTGAAATCTGTCATAATTTAGACTGAAATAGTCCTGATGTCCACTAAAATGAATATGCTGTAAAATTTTAATAAAAAAATATTTAAAAAAAAATGCTAAGGTGTTCATTTTGGCCTAAATAGGTAGGAAATCACAAAAAAACAGAAAGTGGAAGACACTTTTTTTCTTCGGTTCTCAGGAGGATATTAAATATATTAATGTTGATTTTTTTTCTTGTAAGGTTCTAGTTGCTAAGCTTTCACGTTATTCCTCCTGTAAATGGATAAAATTAAAAGGGTAGTTTAGGAATTTTGTAGATAGATGTAATGGTAAACCTATTTCTACCAGTATGTAAGTCATTCACCTTGAAGAAAGCTTATTTTTGATACTTTGTGCTCAGTACAACAGAAAAAAAGAGAGCTGCTGCCTAAGTAATTATCATCAACACACAAAATTGGGATAAACAGTATTTTATCCCCCCAAAAAACCCGGTTTCATTGACACTACTAGTAGCTTCAGTAGTGCTCTATGGCAAGCCATTTGGGTACATATTCACTATCCTTGCTATCAGGCATGTTTTAACATGATACATGCCACCAGGAACCACCAGATGCTCAATAAACACCATTATGTTTGCAACAAGCACTGCCTACAGTTCAATTCTGAAATCTTCCTTGAAGACACGAGACATCAGAATAAAAACCAGAATAAATACGGCCATTTCACAAATGAATAAATACTATTCAGCCAAAAACATGCTTTATATCCCATTTATAAATGAAAACTGCTGGTTGCTTTGTACAACAGTGAAATTGACGTCTCTGTCATTTATTAACAACTTCTCCCATAACAGCCTAGTGATGCCCGCAGGGGCCTTCCTCCATGGATGTGTGTGTTGCCTTGCCAGCAGGTGGTCCTACCCATGGCTTGGTGGGTGAGCGTGGTACAGTCACTGCTGCCACTGTCGCTGACATATCAGAGCTGTTTATTAAGAGGATGACAACTCTATCAAGTCCCATAAGCGGGCCCTCGTGCACAGGAGTTCTTTTGTTACTTTCAGCGAAGGTGTCATCAATCTTGCTGCCATGCTACTCTCTTGAGCTGTTGATGGCAAACACGATTCCTCCCTTTCTGCCTGGCCTCTCCCGCCTCGCAGCCTGGATTCAGGCGTAGCGAGAGGGAATCGGATAGATAGGAAGACTTTCCCCGAGAGTGCCTGTTCCTGACAGGCGACAGGGCGGACCGCTTGGACACCAGGGGTGGATATATGGGGCCGTGTAATGAAAAGACGTTGACAGGACCTGCTTGCTTTGTAATGAAGGTCCTCTTCAGCGTTGAATGGATACACACATCTTTCACACTTTTGTCCTCCTGTCTTTCCCACTGAATCTTTCTCATCCGTTTTAAACCTAAAATAGCGAGAGTAAAAGGAGCATCCAAGACAACGGCTCAGGGTGTTAAGCAGTTATGTTGCTGTGAGACCCTTTTTGTCTGCTTTTGTTTTTGTCTTAATAACACTAGAGTGTGTAATCGAACAAACTTTACCATCAAACTGTAATAACCCGAGTAAATTAAAAAACAACAGCTTTCAGGAGGAAAGCTACTCAAACCAACCTGGGACTGGGTGAAAAGGTAATGAGACTGATTACAATTTCTGGTGAGAAATTTTGAAGTTGCGCTACTCAAGCTCACTCAAACTTGTATGATAACATGAAGAGAGAGAGATGCATAATCTACACATGGAGAAACAACCAACTAAAATCACTCAAACTTCATTTAGGGTCAAATTACCTCAGTGGACAGTTTCAAGGCCAAAAACTCTGCTGACCAAAAACACAGATCTGACACACTTTTGCCAAAAAATAAATATTGATGGTTCGTTTGAGTTAATGAAGGCTTCCAATTATTTCTGGTGTAAAGTGAAAAGAACACTGCGCTAACAGGTGGTGGTGGCAGTGTGATGGTTCAGGGCTTCTTTGCTGCTTCGGGACTTGGCAATCTGCCATAATTGATGGAAACGCGAATCTGCTCTGTTCCAGAAAATTCTTGTAGGAGAATGTTTGACGACCGGTTTCTGACCATAAGCTCAACCACGCTAAGGTCAGCCGGTAGGAAAATGATCTAAAGCACAGCAGCACTTTCACTTGTGAATGGCAAAACAAAGACATAATCAAGCTCAATGTTTTTTGTTGATTGAGATTCTTCAAAGATAATAACAAAATCCCTTCATACTGAAGTAAAAGACAACCTGCCAGTTATTGTCTATGCTTGATGCTGGTTGTTATGTCACTTCCTCACAAAAGGGCCAGGCTGATTTTCTTCAAATAAAATAATTAAACTACTCTTTTATTATTAATTCCAATTATATTTCTCTCATTAAAATATGTTTAATGACATGTGTGGAACAAACACATTTTTTCCTTGTACTATAAATGTAAAGACATGCTGTAATTTTTTTTATTATTATTATTTTAAAAAAAAACAACTAAGCTTGTTTTGCAGCTGGAATTAGAAAGTAAATCCTTCTCTCAGCCCGTGAAGATGCAGCTGAATTTTCACCTCCTTTCTGTCAGTGTTATTCAAGACTCGGCACGGCTCAAAGTGATGGACTGTGATGTATGTACTCCACTTAAGCATCGACTGAGGTCACAGACTCCATAAATGTCTCAGACAACTCTGATATTTTAATCTCTTTTTAGTTGGGGAAACGTTGGACCTTTGCCCAATCAATACGCAGGGCAAGAGCCTCGCCAAGAAACCTCATGGTAACTTTTCATTGTTCTGTCTGGAAGCCGAAATGTCAACCAGAATAGCACCGCTCAAGCTAAAGCTGAAATACGGCTGTCTGCAGTCAAAAACATCCCTCTTTTATGACCCAGAAGCTTCTGACAATAACAAACACAGAAAATGCCAAAAATGCCCGAGGAGGGAGAGGAGGAGGGGTGCAGACTGACACCTGAAATTTCCTTTTTCTGCTCTCAAATCAAATCCAACCTGTTTAATTCATCAGTCAACAATAGCTCCCAAATGGTGGAGAGGGAGGGGAGGTGGAGGAGGGGGTGGCGCGGTTCCCTTTGTGAG
Organism: Micropoecilia bifurca; assembly: GCA_903067075.1. Taxonomy (NCBI): domain Eukaryota; kingdom Metazoa; phylum Chordata; class Actinopteri; order Cyprinodontiformes; family Poeciliidae; genus Micropoecilia; species Micropoecilia bifurca. Next base: position 4,887 of record CAEGAF010163271.1, on the reverse strand, counting down.
AAAACGCAGCCAAAAATATCAAGACGCTCTCTCACATTAACATTGCTAATTTGTTTGCCAATGGTTTCCAAGGCGCCGAATAATTGGCTGCGAGATATTGTTTGTTCAGGTGTTCCACATAATTGAATCCTGCATTGAAAATTCTGCAGATGAATGTTGGAGGAATAGTGAAAAGAAAAGAAATCAGGCAGTTTGTCGTGCGTTCCTTTTGAAACCAAGTGATTGCCGTAGATTAATTCTCCTCCCAATAGCGACAAGTCATGATTGCTGCACATTAATTTTCTGGCTAATGTACAATGAGCTCACGTTCTGAATTATTAAAAAAAAAAAAAAAACCTCATGTTCACCAGTTTCCAATTAGCGTCCTGTTGTTGAAGCTCCTTTTTGAGGAACATTTTTTTTTTCTTCTTTTGAGGGGATGTGCTGTTCCTTTGCGCATGCTGACCTTTTGAATCTCACAGATTGAATTCATGAGCCCATTATTTCCAACCAAAAATGGTGCTTTTGTCAGCAATCTGCTGTGAGCGCTGTGCTGATAAGCATGTTAATGTGTGTTGCTGCAAAGCCAGGCCTCATACGCACATATGGAAGCGATATGGCATCCAGCTGGACTCATGTGTTGACAGAGCCGGATGATGTATTTGATCATAGTTAGGTTGTGGGGAGGGTCACGCTGGGGTTTGATTTGGCTGCACGGTGCTGACCTAACGCCTCAGCTCAATCCGTCACCTTGTCCTCCCCTTGACTCCTTACCCTGTGATCCTCCTTTCCCACCCCAAAGAGCCCAAGAAAAACAATCCTGGTGCTTGAGACCCTCCCTGCACTCCAACTCCTGTCTGGACAGAAATAAATTAGACATGGAATCAGGGGTTCTGTTTTCTTACGCATTTCAAGCATAGATTTAAAACGAGGAGGGAACAAAAAAAAACATTTTTAAGACGGCGTCTAAAGAAAAACAACTAGAACTGAAAATTGAGTCAGATAATTCTTGACTCGTTAGTCAATATTCATATTGTTGGTTGACATAAAAAAAACAATCAAAATAGAAATTTGAAGGCTGTGTTAAAAGAAAAAAACAGTTTACTGATCATAATTAGAAGTGCATTTGCATTGCTGGATGCATAAAGCTAAAAACATGGAAAGAGAAATTTCATCTTCAAGCCAAAATAACAAAACAGTCTCTAAAGCCTCGTGGTGCTGCAGTTCACCCAGATCTGACTCAGTGATTTAAATAAAGTTATTTTACCATCAACAGTTTGGCATTTTTCTTGTTTTAACTCGTACCTTTTGACGCCTTTCATAGTTACTGGCAATCCCAGTAAAATTGCATGAAAAACTGGAAATGATAGCAACGGCCTAATCTCAGATAAAAAAAATTTGAATTTTTGATGTGACCCTAACCCTAACCCTAACCTTATCTTTAATCTGACTACATTTATTTGATGGAGAATAAAATACTACAGAAGTTAAAAAAAGAAAAAAAAGGGGGGCATCTTTTATAAAGAATGCCAGAATTATTTGCACGTTAATGAAAGATAAAACTAATAAAACTATTGCATTATTTTTTGTCTTTTGCTTTTTTACATTTGATCAGAATGTCTCAGAACTTCAATTTAGTAATCCACGATTCTCTGTGTCCCTGAGGTATAAATTTGACGTGACACATAGGTCCATTTCTTTTTGCCTCTAACCACTTGGCTGGACAAGGACTCGTATTTATCTTGCCACCACACAAAAAACAAGGAGGGAAGAATAAGAGCCTTCAAAGCTGAAAGAGAACTGCAGCAAAGACTGGCAACTTAGGGTCACTAAGTCTTCATACCAGCCATTAGATGCTTCATACATGCCAACAGGTTGAGGCAGAAAAACAAAAAAAGTATGTTCTGCCATTGGAAACATAAGAAGCTTACAACGACTGAAAATGTGCTCTCTCTCTCCCAGAGTGGCAAGAACAAAACATCGTTCTGTTCTTTCAGCTTTGGTTGAGGAGTTTTTGCAGCTTGTTCTTGTCGCGTCATCTGGACAAAACTTTTTTTTCTTCTTTTGTGTCAAACAAAAATGTTGCAGTTTGTCTGAAATTTTAAGTTGGCATGGTCCCTACACTATAAAGAACCACCCAAGATCTGCACTTGAATTCTTATGAAGTGTGAAATGTCCTGGTTGTAAAGAACCTTTCCTTGCCACCTGACATAACATGTGTCTCTGTTTTAATGGCTTCAAGATTGTTTTGATGACAAACGCTCCAGATAGGTTTAGTGCGAAAAAAAAAATTACTTTGCGGGAAGAACCATTAGGCCTGGTGTTAAAGACTGTTAAGCTCTTCTGGAAGAACTACAGAGATTCTACCAGAAGGAAGATCCCTCTTTCTGCATTGTCCAACCTTGTGAAATGTTCTAGGAGATTTCTAAGTGCTGTAGTGTTTGCAAAATGGGTACAAGTAGTAGTAGTAGGGTACTAATTGTAACAACGAGGATGTCAATAATTGTGGAAAATGATTGTTTCTTCCAGGGTGTAAAGGACTATATAAAGTTTTAAACTGGCACTTTCTCATGCTGTTTCAGATTTGAAACAGGCAACACGGCTTACACAGATATGATGTGACACCATCTTCTTCTTGCTCTAAACTTGTGCCAAGTTGTGTATTTTCCAACACTCCCAATTCCCATTTCTGCCTTTCCCTCTGGATTTGTTGGCAAGACGCTGAGCTGAAAAATAATTTTCTTTGCCAACTCTCAGCTCTTTGCACATACTTAAAATTCAAATAAACAAAAGTGACAAAACTCTGTTGATGTCTCCCAAAATGCTAAATGAGAGATTCTGGACCACTAACATTTTGCCAGACCTTTAGTTTTAATTTGGCCTCAGGTCCTTCATTTCTTCTGCATTGTTTTGATAACCTGGGACATCATAACAATGATTTCCATTCAGAGATAAGTCGAGTTTTCAGTCTTTTCTCCCTCGGTTAAGGCACAGGCAGTGTATAGGTAGAAGGAATTTGCAGTGAGGTCAATACGTTTTACTCCTGTTTCTCAGGGGCTATTTACGTATTGGTGATGTTTACGTTCCTGACTGGAGGCGGGTGGCTGTTGTCAGTGGGCACCGTTGCCATGGAGGGGTGAACTCAATCTGTGACAATGGTGAGGTGGGCGGTTCATGTCAAAAGCTACATCCGCATGAATGCCACAACACAAGGCTTAGCTGTAGAACATTTCATTATAATACAGGCTCAACATTTATTTTTATATTATTTAATTTTCATGATCACGGGATTCGTAGGAGCTAAGTTTTAGGTATAGGTAATTGCTTAAGACAATTATCAGAAAAGTAGTAATTTACATCAAAAATTGTTTCAAATATGTCTACACTTTATTGTGATACACATCCTGTACACATTATCAGAAACCAAAAGAAAACATAAAAACTGACATTACATAAGTGTGTGCCCACCACTAAACTAATAGTCTACTGGACTAGCTTTAATTCAATTTCAGTCTATTAGTTTTCCATATCTTGGTTTAGTGAAACATTTCCCTCTGCTTCACATATGTTCTCCAAATCTCTGTGATTGTCAGGCCAGCTCTTGTGCACAACTTTCTTCTGCTGATTTCACAGCAGCACTGTCCAACTCAAGTTTTGATGATCCCAGCTCCAACACACCTGAATCTAATGGCTGAATTGTCTTCTCTGCATCTCATCCATCCGCAAAGGCAAAATTTCACATTTTGGAACAAAACTGCATTAAAAAATTGCTACAGTGGCTCATGAAAACTAACTCTGAAAGTATTATTTTTCTTTTAGTACTTTTGTTGATAGAAAAATAATCGGTTATTTTGTCACAATGATATTGGGAAAAAAAGTCAAATTCCCCCTTCATCTGTTGGTTTTGTGCAGAAATTTTGACCTATTCTGTCTATTGTCTTTACCCCTGACATATAGAGACTAGAGATGCTGCTGTCACATCTACAACCCAACCAGTGCTAATCACCTGTGGCTCCTCCAGAAGTACGGTCAGGCTCCTGGCAGCCTCCCTGCCTGACGCCTTGTCTATTCATCGGTTTTGTAGAAATGTTCAGTTTCAGTAGAAACACTCTTGTTCTATATTTTCTTAACTGCGCTCTGTTATTTATGTATATTGTACCGTGTAAGTAGTTGCACCTTCCTTCTGACTGATGCAATAAGATCATTTTAATGCTCGTAGTTTATATTTTGGTAAACTATGTAGTTTTAGCTAAATAATTATATAACTGGGGAAATTCTTCTTCTCCTCCTCCTTATTAGCATTGATATTATTACATTGTCAATTGTTTATGTTATCATTAAAATTAGTACTTATGACTATGACTATGATCCAATTAGTACTTAATCAGTCAGATGAAATGAAACAACAATCAAACTAAACTAAAATAAGTCAAACCATCAACAAAAAATACAGTATTCTTTATAACATAATTCATTGTAACCAAATAAATTGTATTTGATAAAAATTAAATTTAATGTTTTATTTCATCTTTTTACACTTGCAGTCTTTTTCTTTTGTTCAGGGAGACTGCAGAGAGTCTTTCTCTTTTGTGGAAATATATATATATTTCTATCAGTAGAAATTCTTTATTTTCAAATTAAGAATTTTAAATGCGTGTGCCTTTGCCAGAAAACAAACCCAATTCGTTTTGTTGCCGCTAAATTGTATACAGCTCACCTGGACTGTGACGCCCCTCTCTTTAAACCAAAACACTAATTTGATTTCTGAATCTAGGTCAGTATTATCTGAGCTCTTCTCGTGCTTCTGTTTATTGAGCCAGGTGTGTTTGCTTGTGTGTGTGTGTGTGTGTGTGTGTGTGTGTGTGTGTGTGTGTGTGTGTGTGTGTGTGTGTGTGTGTGTGTGTGTGT
>CAEGAF010163254.1:0-19217 GCA_903067075.1 Micropoecilia bifurca | reverse complement strand
GGCTAAAACAGATCCCAGGAACAACATCAGACATCTCAGTCCAGAAATGTGCAGTACTAGGCACAGCCAAGATACTGCACAGAACCCTCAAGCTCCCAGGCCTCTGGTAGAGGACCCGAGCTCAGAGGATGAAAGAGAGAGGGGAGACCACCCGCGGAGGGTGAGAAGGGAATTTTATATATATGTGTAAAATAATCAAATTGTCAAATTCTTAGTGATAACAGAAAAAATATATTTTACTCCACCATTTCAATCTTAAAATAGTTGTCTTGAGTGACAGATTAAATAATTGGTTTCCTTTTTATACTACCCATAGATACTCTAGCTGTGTAATTCAGCCTCATTTTATTTAGTACACCCATAAACCTAGCATGAATATATTTATTTTTTTTATCACATCCAGCAGTTTGTCTGCATGTTTTACTTGTTCTGTTCAGTAAAATCTCATCTACATCTGTTCTGGACAGCTTGACAGAGGACATTTCTGTCGCATCTGTCCAACCATGATTGTTCTGAACGTCAATCTTTACTGTGGGAATAAAATCCATAAGCCTTTGAACTTTTCCAAACCCCTTCAGAAACCCAAAACAATGTAAACTGCTTTACTACATATTTAACTTTCTGCATTTTAGAAAACCAACAGGACCTATTATTAAAAACTATGTCTACATGTCTGTGGGTTGTTGATGTTGCATCCAATCAGATTCTAGCCTCCGTGCTGCCAGGAGCAATTTATTCTGCAGAGGGCCTTCAGAACCATAGTGCAGGTCTTTGTTGAACTATTTTACCAACATGTTTCCTTTGACTGGAGGTAACAAAGATCTAGACTTCAATCTGATAGCGAATCTGTGGAAGGAGCTAAAGATTAGCATGATGGCAAAAATAAATCATAAATCATTGAAACTCCAGTAGTAGATGCATGCAGAAAGCTGGTGGGTAATAATATAAAGAGTTTAATTGCTCTAAAGTGGTTTTCTATTTATTCAGAAAGGTATAAGTAATTTTGAACATGCCATTTTTAATGCATTAAAAGTAATTGTATTTTCAACTTGGCTCCCTTTAATGTTTTTTCCAGAGATCCCAGTTTCATTTCCCCATCAGAAGCAAACGATTTTGAATGTAAATCTGCCAGGGGTGTGAACAAAATAGTGGAGGATATGCTGGGGGAAAAACAAGACTTGAACCAGAAATGAGCCACACTAATCATTTGTATATAAAATGAAAATACAGCAAAAATAACAACAGTAGCAGCAGCAGCAAAAAGATGCGCCTATTTTCTCTGATGTTGCTTTGCATATTCAGTCTCTTTTGATCCTGGGAGACCAAAGCACAGGCTGCAAATGGTCCTGTCACTCAACACTGGCCTCCCTCTCAGCAGCATTTTATTGTGGTTTTATTTGAACATTTCCTTTAAGCATGAAGTGGATGTTTTTGAGAGATACGTGTGGGTAGATTATGTTTTGGATATGAAAGCCACATCACGATTGACCTTTGATCATTTCCCACATACTGATGCATAGTCGCACACATACGTCCGCATTATGGAAGTGACCTTTCCCTTACAGCGGTCAGATAAGTATCTGCTGTCCTTGCTGTATGCACTTTGTTTACCACCAGCTTTTTTTTCTGCCTCCCTCTTAATAACCCTGATGCAATCTTGGTGGAAGATACAGAAGAATCCTGCGAAGGGTGAAAAAACGGTGAAATCTTGAGATTTTGTGGAGAGATGACAGTTTGAAAGGGAATTGTTTCGAAAAACACTTTGACGGTAGATAAAGCACGCAGGGTAAAACGCCGAGAATTTATTGTATCGCTGCATTTTTTTTAATGCCAATGTATACGGACAATGCAGTGATTGTTTTAGTTCTGTGAGATTTTTCTACATTTTAATTCCCTTTATTGTGGAAGTTGAGAGCAGCACTAAGGGGGAACAAAGAGAAAGATGATTTGCAGTAAACACGGATGAGTGAGGACTGATACCCAGGCCTGCTGAGAGAAGGACTTTATCCTCTGCACACAACAGGGGTTCACAGTCAAGCAGTTAAACTTCCTGATGCCCACCGGTTTAATGATACAGAGATCGCCGCTGTGACCTGAATTTATAATTCCCGTTTTTATGTGGCCACGCCTCACATTTTCGCATGTGTCGCTGCGGTGAATTAGACTTTCCTCAGCCTATTTTACAAGGGCAGACTGACGAAAGGGGAGACGGTGGCCGAACTCTGATGATGTCGGGTTAGGTTGGAGATCGCGGCGACTCTCCACGTAAGCTGGAAAAGCCTGGATCGCCTGGGAACTGATTAAAACAGGCCTGATGGAGGTTAAAGGGAGGACGACAGTGGGAGGGCTCCACATGAAGGAGCTCAGGAAAATACCTATTTTTGTACTGTCACATGGTGCAGCTGGGAGGGGTTTCACACCAAATTTAGTTATTTTTAACTTGACTTTAATATGTATAAGACAGCTTTTGTTTTTTTTTGTCTGGTGATAAAGAGAATCTAATTGGTGTCAAGAAACAGGACAGACGTTCTTTTTGTTGAACTGTTTTTATGACCATTTAGTAGTGTTACGACAAAACTGTAGTCTTTTAAAGAAAACATCTTAAAAAGGAAAAGAGATTACTCAAATTTACGAATGTCACCTCGGTATTATGCGCCTCAGACCGAACTCTATAGTTGGAACAGTGAAGGACGGGCTTTATTGGGTCTGACGAGGCTGTTTCAGTCCATCGGAACCAGCGGAGTTGCAGTTCGGTGGCTTGCCCGTCCATCTCCAGCCTCCTCTGGCTGGAGGAATATTTACTTTAATGTCCCTGCTGGATCAGTCCATAACTATGGAAAACTGAGCTGAACTGAACCGTCTTGCTGCCGGTTCGTAGGATGCCTGGGGGCTTCTTGCTTCAGATTCAGAACTGGATTATTAATCCCACGAGTGTGCGCTGAGAAACGAGCTCCTAAAGGCTTACAAACTCTCAGATGAACAAAAAGTACAAAAATCACATCTCTTTATTAGAAATAAAGAAATATATTAGAAATATTAGAAATAAATATTTCAGAATTCAATGATAAACAAACAAATTTAACAATCACAAACATCAGCTGGAGCTAATGGACAAAAGTAAAAACTAACTTTCAGTTTGGTCGTATTATCTAGCCAATGAGAATGGGTCTGAAATCAGAGAGAACTATTCCTGTGGTCTTTCTTTCTAGAACTGATTGTTTGCACATCGGTTTCTCCGCTAAGGAAAAACATTCACTTTAGGCATAAGGAATCTGCATGCATTGTCATGCCTTGGGTGAACAATATGAATAATTCTTGTTTTTAAAAAAATGGGCTTAATAAAAACTCTTTCTGTGAGTAATTGTGAGAAAATTCTGCTTTTGTAAAATCTTCCCCTTTACTGATTATGGAGGTATTTTAATTTGAATTAAGAGTTTCTTCTTTAGCCAGCCTATAAATTCACATTGACAATTTTTAGCAAGTGTTCACATCAGGAATTCGAAAATGTTTAATAGTCCAGATGTTACAGACTAGAAATAAACAAAAGCCTCTGATTATCTCCAATGGAAATATAACTATTTTAGTTCAATGCACCTAAGAGAAAGAAATTGATAAGATATTAAGATATTTACTTAATACGCTTTGGCCAGAGGTGCAGAAAAGTAATATAAATAAGTAATGAACGGCAACAAAAATGTAATATTTTTTTTAAGGTTTATATAGCCGAGCTAGAACCACTGCATTACACCGTGTGCATAAAATTAAACAGGTTAAGTGAATAATGGGTCCTCGCTATAAATTTCCTCCACACGCTTTTTCTGAGACTGTCAGGTGGCGGCGGAGGGAGTATGATGAAAATACCGGCAAACCTAGGAAATATGTAAAACAGGAACAAGCCAGAAGGAACATTTTAAGGCGGCGTCCTCATGGGAAATTTGTAACTTGAGTTTACTAGCTTGGGAAATTACCTGCGGCTGATTAATGTCTATTTTATTCATGAAAGTTAGCTGCAAAAGTGTTTGGTTCTGCCCATTTGTAAAAGGAAAGACGTTTTCTAAAGTTTGTGTGGATTGAAGTGACGAGAGAGTCCAGCTGTAAACTCTTAACAAATACAGGAAGTGGATTCGATGAAGTGGGCTCAGGGATGAAGAAAGGAAGGAAGTTTAGGCACTGGGGGAGAGAGAAATTCAATTAGATTGTAATCAGATGAACACGTTTTACTGTTAGTTTGGTAAATTCAATTTTAGATTTGTTTCCTTTTTTCCCTCCCTCACAGTATTCAGGAAGGTGAATTATCTGGTAAGATCTATGGTTGTGTCTGATTGAAGAATCATACTGTGGGAATAGTGGGCAGATGGTAATCTATCAAACAGACAACAAAATGTTTTACTTCTTGTTCCGTTGCCAAGGCACTGGGGGGATGAAATTTTATTTTATTGTCTGATATAAAAGCTTTGCTTTATGGAACCAAACAAAAAAAAAAACGGTTCCACAAATGACTGTCCTTTAAAAGCCTGAGCATTGAATTTTTTTTTTTAAGTTGTTTGACAGTTTTTGCCGGTTTTCCTCATCACTAGTTTCACAGTGCTCCACAATTTTTTATTTTATTTTTTTTCCCGTTTTCCACTCTTGGCTTTTTAAAGTTCTTGAAACAGCAGAGTTGGCCTTTTAGATGTTGCAAAGTCTTACAGATGAATTATCTTCAAAACTTGAAAAACAATCCGGGTAACAGCAGAAAGTATGGAGGACATGTTCTCTCCTACGATGTATTGGAATACCGACCGAGTTACCTGATCTCTTGTAAAGCTTATTTTTGCAGTGATAATACATTAATTAGGCTAAGAATTGAGATAACAAAGATGGCTTTCTCAGGATAAAAGGTTAATGTATATCAATATAAAAATAGTCATTTTATGATTAAAAATATAAATAGTTATATCCTGTTATTAGCTTTCAGGACAGGGATAGAGCTTGGTCATAAGTTTTGGAAACAAAACTCAACAAGGCTGTGATACTGAGCTGGTCCAGAAAATGTCAGGAAACTTTCTCTCACGCTGCCGCCATAAGTTTTATGCCCAGTTCTGACTCTACAATCTGAATGTTGTATCTTTCATTGAAACTTGAGCGAAGCCAGATTAGATTTTCCAATTTGTTTTGTCTAATTGTGATCAGCCTGTGCAAATTGTAACCTCACTTTACTGTTCTTAGTTGACAGGAGAGGCAGACATCTGCTGCTACAGATCAGTGATGTGCATTCAGAGATGATATTTTGCATTCCTGAGTCGTAATGGCTATTTGAGCTACAGCTGCCTTTCTGTCAGCTTAAACCGTTCTGCCCATTTTCTTCTGACCTGTGACATCAATGACATACTTTCTCTATCAGAATTATCATTCCCTGAATTTTTGTTGTTTGACACTGTAATCTGTAAACTAGAGAAACAGTTGTAACAAAAAAAAAAAACAGTGGATCATCTGCAGTTTCTGAAATATTCAGATCAGCTCATCTGACACCAACTCATGTTCAAAGTCACTTAAATCCCTTTTCTTCCTCTTTGATCTTCACTTTGATCTTCAGCAAGTCATTTTCACCAGACCCCCAAATATATTAAGTTGCTGCCATGTAATCGGTTGATTTGTGAGTCATACTGATTTGCGCAATCAGTATGATTTGGTGCATAAATTTGGTTTATTGTCAATTTCACAGTTTCAATGTGGACAATTAAGTGCAATGTCTACTATAATATTTTGTATGTAATTCATTCAAATGTATCTCACCAATATCTGGCCCGTTCATGTCCTTAAGCCGCCATCTGATGAAACTGAGAGAGGTGAAGGACATTGTGATTATGTGAAAGAAAGAGAAGACTGAGCTGAATGTTATGATGAGTGTTATGCCATCATCGCAAATATTCAGCAGTAACATCCTGATTTCATATTTTGCAGTGCCTCATCAGTACGTTTGAGGCAGATTTGGATTACCATCAACAATGTGGGCAACGACAAATGTATCTTATAAATCCTAGACAAATTTAGCTTGTATTTTCTTAGAGCCGCTGCCGAGTTCAGGTTGGAAATATTAGTGAGTCCTACACATGTATGTGCCTTTCCAAGAGGGCCACGGAGAAGATATTTTGTATTTCACAAATCAGATAAACGCATATAAAAATACGGTTGTCTTTTTCTCACTCGGGCGTTAAAGCAGACAAAATGTCTCTTCAGGTTAGTTGAGATTTTCCAAATTATAAATGCTAAAATAATGGGAGTGATTTCTCTTACTGCTACAGTTTATATGCAAGTATAAATTGCACAGTGAATGTCCAGGAGAAGAGACAGAGAAGTTCACGCCACTAGATATGTTTTGGTGTGAAATGTGTGTATCAACCCGAAAGCATTACATCTTCAGAAAAGGCTGAGTGCAGCTGGTAAAAGCGTTATCCACAGTAAAGCAAGTCCTGGACTGTAATTGGATGAAAGGCAAGGAAGAAGAAACAATTACTCCAAAAGTAATTACAGTTTACAAATGCACTTAAGGAGAAAAAAAGAGATTAATTTTTGGAGACAGAGCAGTTTTCTGTTGAAACTAAAATTAAAATATCACATTTGTAGAAAAACATGATGGACTTTCAACATCTGTACTGTGAAGTGCAGGGTAATGGCATTGTGTTATGGGTGTGTTTTACTGCAGAAGCAACTGTGCATTAATTAAAATAGATGGCATCACGAGAAACAAACATTATGTGGAAATATGGAAGCAGCATATCAAGACATCGGCCATAAAGTAAAAGCCTGGCCACAAATAAGTCTTCCAAGTGAACAACAACCCTAATCATACAGACGAATTAGACACACAGTGACTTCAGGACAAAGAAGTCAACATTTTTGTAGCATTCATAACAAAGCACTGTTCTCTGTGCCATAGATAATTTGTGGCCACAGATGAAAAGGTGAGCGCAAACCTTGAGGGGGCTGACAAACTTGACTCGGTCACAGAGGTTCTGTCTGGAGTAACGGGCCAAAAATGTTGGGACGTTTGGAGAAGGACATCAAACATGTTTAACCCAAGTCATGCAGTTTAAAAGGCACTCAATTTTAAGGTAAAATTTGTAAAGGAAAAAGAAAAAAAATCATTTTTTTTAATGTGGAAAATTAAAAAAAAAGGTAATCTTAACTGGAAAAACCCGGGAAAAGTTTTGTCTGATTTAATGCCAGAGGCAAAAGATTTGTCTTTGAAATCTTGATATTTATTGCATGCTTCTTAAATGGTTGATTTATTCAACAGACTCGCAGTCCATAGACATAAAAAATAGACATGATGCACAACAACAGCAAAAAAACTCTACACCATAAAACTGGTTAAAAAAAAGGTCACTGTGATTTTTTTTATTTTTTATTTTTTTATTATGTAAATCGCTTTGAACTCCCTTGGTGCTGAACAAATATCACGTTTATCTTCAAACAAACCTGACTGACTGAAACTCGACTGACTTATCGACTGGCCTGGGAAAATAAGCGTGATTTGGAGCTTTGTTTTCTTGTATTCTCCACACTCACTTCATTGGAACAAGTGCAACAAGTGACAGAGATGCATTACCTAAAAGTTGCAGTATTTTCGTAACTCCTTCACAACTGGCCAGAACTCTGGTGCTTTTAAATCGTAAAAGAAAGCAGAAAGCTGACAGTGTCTGAAGGGGGGAGACGGAGGACGATGTGCAGCCGCGGTCTCTGGCCTGACTCAACTCGATGATGTGATTTGGTCAGCGTCTCAAACCTTCAGGCCAGCTAATGTCACCCATCTTGCCCATGCTTTCTTTTCTTTTTCTCTTTCTGACCTGCCCATAGCCTGCCTTGCTTGCGTTGAGAAAAAAAAAATACAACAACAATATATTTTCACCCTCTGGCTGTCTCAAAAAGTAGCATGAACAAATCACCTGCTGTATACCTCAGTTGTGTGCACCTTGTCTAAATTCAAATCAAGAGCAAAAAGCCAGAGAGAGTGTGAAGGTGGTGGGGTGCAAGAGAGGTTCAGGAGAAGACTGTGATGGTGGGGGTCAGAGAAATGTTTATGTTGAGGAAATAAAAATAGTTTATTCTTCCTCCAGTCTGGGTTCTCTTCTTAGGCATAGATCCTGACATTTCTACAGACATTGATAATTTTTCTCTACTGACAGAGAAAAGTCTGAACATTTGGATGCTGACTTGGAGCAACTTTTATAACTTAACCTTTGAGATAAAGTTGATGTTTGTTCCTCACCTGCCACATGTTGTCTGGCGTTACCTGAGACGGTGTCTGGTTGGTGAAGAAATATCTGATTATCAGCAAGCAGTTTTGACTCACAAAGCAAGTTTCGGCAACTATTATGGGCTGGGTCAGTAGGTGAGGCTTTTATTAGCTTGACACTGTTGTGTCTTTCTTGGCTTTTAAATGTAAAAGTAACAAGAAGTGGAGGGAGTAAGCTACGGCAAACGTTTGGATTTTTTCCCCAAGTACTTTAAAGTCATAGAAATTTTAAAGAAAGTTTTCAGACTTTTCTAAAAACAGAGCTTTCTCATTCTGGCATTTAACAAATAAAAGTAACTTGGATAATCCTAAATGTACAATAGTAAAGGTTAATTTGCTTAATTAATTGATAGAGAAGATGCTGAGTGTCTTTATATGCAGTGGATGCAAATATGTTTGTTTACGGTAAAATCTAACATTTTTTAAGATATTTCCTTTATTCCAGATGAAAACCAAATTCATAACTTATATCGTCCAAGTACATTCAGAGTTGTTATTGATGTTGATACTTTGGGCAGGACAGATCAATAGGAGTCAGTTTTGCAATGAATATGTGCTCAACATTGTCCAGCAGAGACTATATTTTACATCCTGAATGAGACTTGGTAGTTTGGGCCAGGATCTTTGCCTATTGTGATTAATGAAGATGCTGTTTTGTACTTTTAAAAAAAAAAAAAATCTGTTCTTTGATCCTGCTCTGCATTCATGTAGCCTCCTTTTCAACTCTTCTGGGTTTTGGGGTCATAGGTCATATATCATTTGAGATCATAATAAGTTGCTCCTGGTTGGGGGAAAAAATGATTGTCCAAAAAAATAAAAGACGCTATGCATGAACCAAAAAGAAAAAAGAGAGAATCTAAGCCAAAGTTTACAATAAAAACAAATCACAAGTGGCATGACAGAGCTAATCCAACATGCTCCTAATGCGAGTGGTGCAATTCTAGAGAACGCATTAATTTTAATTTAACCAAAAACAAAATAAACAAAAGACTTGCCCTTAAAACCTCTTTCTTTTTCTGCTACGGCTCTGATAATTTTATGAAGTTACCTTGAGTCTTGAGCATTCACTATGTGTAGCGCCCATCAACCCAACAGCTCAATGGTTGCTGCACAACCGCTGTGCTGTTGGGTCAGATGTGCAAAATAAAACACCGAAAATGTTCAGGGGTATGAAAAGCAGCTAAATTACTCTGACAAAACGTTGTTTTCTTTTCTCCCTTCGTTTGCATCTGCTGCCATTGAAGTATCATCATTCATGTAACTTTATATTGTGTTGTGTTATTGGCAGCTGGGATTTCTTTTATTATACCAAATACTAAGCTGTGAATGTTTTGAGGAATACTCTTTAGTGCAAAGACTCTCCATAAAGCCGACTCGCTGAGCTGTGGCCATTACAAGTGTTTAAAATGTTCTCATTACGAGCGCTAAGTGAATCTAAGTCAAAGATCGGGAATTTCATGGCAAATAGCGAGTAGTGCTCAACTGAAAATCTTGATTGTAATTTTTTTTTTCTTATTTACTCAAGAATATTTTCTTATAAATGGTGAATATATCAAATATAATGTCAAACACTATCGGTGGTAAAAAGAGTTTTTTTTCTGTGTGTACAGTATGCGGTGTGTGGCGCTTACCGTTGGACTTTCATCCCAATAGGGTCTATAATATTGATGGAAAATCTCCAGGAATATTCAGGTCCTGGCTTTCTGCTATGGAGGCGTGCTAAACTGTCCAATACAAAAAGAGCACATGGTGAATTTTCTAAGTGCCTTTAGGCAGAGAGAAAGGTATACATGTGGGACGGCGCACTTTTCACTTCACTAACCACTTGAGATCAACACAATGGGTATGCTCTCACAAACGCCTTTCTTGCTACCATCCATTTGCCCAGTGATGTTTCTGTCTTTTGGAGCACAAAGAAAGCGAAGCTGATGTGAAAGATAGGAAAGAGTCGGTGAAAAGCGACGGCAGACCGAGAGCTGACTGATGACACAGTGTGAGCTGGGAGTCTGGTGCTTCAAAAGTAAATTACAATGACTTAAAAAAAAAAAAAGAAAAAAACAACTTCTGTTCTTCTCAGTGCTGTTCCTTCCTTCTCTGGGTGAAGCACTTCCTGATGATAAATACGGCCTCTCAGTGACCGACTCACCCGCCTATGACTTTGTCTCGTCTGTCCTTATTGGATTATTGACTGGTCCTCTCACTGTGCCGGGGCACTTTTTTTTTCTGTATTGTTGCAAGGCTGCTACTGACTCTGAGGTCATGTCCCTGGATTTGTAATGTGCACTTCTCTTTTTCAGCAAATAGTCATTTTTTATTTTTATGTTTTGCAAGTCGCAGTGGGATGAGAGGCAGCAACCAGCCTCATAACTCTCCTGCGTCTTTTACAGAAATGAAATGGAAGTTAATTAAGATAGCTTTAGTCAGATTATATTTATTTAGATATCATTAAGTTATATTTTCGTCCTGTATTGGGTGTCACTTTTGATATTCAGTCACTTATTTCTGACGTTGGCCTTCTCTCGTCTTTTTATACAATGATCCCAGTATATCACATTTTATAAATACAAAAAATAAGGTTTAGCATTAATTTTTAAAAATCTCACTATCTTTCAGCACCCTCCCTGGTCAAACCTCTTATTACATGCTTCTAATTTCCTGATGTAGACACAAACCAATATCAACTTTTATATGCTCATTCTCTAGTGCAGTAGTTTTGTTTTATGAAACCTATTTTATGTAGATGGCACTATTGATGCCTCAGCACATTTTGAAATGTTTGAGCAATTCTTTAATACAATTTAAAAAGCAAACAATTGAGTTGTGCCTGTAGCTTCATAAGACAAAAGTGAATGCCATGTCAGCAAACAGAAAAAATACAGTAATTTGCATTATGTGTTAGATTAATCATGCACTTGCAAGGCCTCCTCTTAATGTTGTTTAAACAGACATCATAAATAAACAAAAATAAAAGGATTGGTAGCAATGTTAGGAAGTTATAACTGCAGGGATTTATTTTACTTTCTAGTGAAATAACTTGATGGAAGCATCATTTTGTTCTCGCCATGCCTGAACAAATAAGCACAATATATATTTTTTGTAGTAAAATCTCATCTCTTTGATCTCTGTGGTGTTGCCTGGCATATTTGCTGACCCCGAGACTGCAGGTTGTGTTGGAGAGCCACCTCTAATGAGGCTGGTTCCAGCAGTGTTTGTTTCCCTTGCTGCCCAAGTGTTGATAGTAGTTCTTTGAACAACAGAGGGAAGGCTGCCTTCACAAGTAACCATTAAAACATAATCAGTGGCTCTTCAAGCTTATTAATAGTCATGGTAGAGAGCGACATTGGTCTTTTGAACAATAGATTTCAAAATATTAACTGGAGGGGAGAATCAAGTATGGCGTGTTCAGACATAGGTTTAGGTTTTAAAAGATTAAATGTGATGAAAAGGGGTAAAAAAGATAAAAACAAACATGATCTTCTGCAATATTATTTAGAAAATATATGAAATTTGTGAAATATGACCAAATTAACTTTAGATTTAGATGCTCACTTTTGCATCACTCTGCTAATGTTTTTACTTGCTTACAGTAAGGAAGCCACCAGCTACATATTAGTGACCTAAGCAGAAAGCTTGACTGATTAAGAAGTTAATATTGTGTTATTTAAAATTGAGATGGGCAAGAGATCAAAGAACTTGAAAAATACGACTAAATAAATTATTTTTATGGTGAAAAATCTGTCACCGTCTGTCACCAACTGATGCTAAATTTTTTTTTACTATTGTGGACGTTTAGTTTTGTTAGGCATAGGACACAAGTGGTGTCTGTTGATGGAGTCGAAATGTGGGCGGTTTGCAGACTGGCTGCAGCATTGATCTACTTTCCTTTAAATAAATAAAACTGGCTACATCATCAGCAAATCCAGCATGTTAGTGGTGTGTATGCGCCATAGGGGTCTGCTCCACAAATGTAAAAATAGGACAGTCTTCTATTTATATTATCTGCAGGAGGTGTGTGTGGTACAGAGAAACGGGTCAGAAAATCTCCGTTTTTTAAAATTAAAGTACCAGCACACAGGAAATGACTAAAGCATCGGCGTTTCAGAGCTCTGTTTTGGGGGCAAGAAATTGACACAATAAAGTCCGCCCCCCAAAAAACTTTTTTTTGTTCCTGTTTTGTCTTTTTTGCGACTTTAGACCACATGTGCAGTAAACAAAAGGAAGATCCAAAGCCATGCCTGAGAATATCTGGGGCAAAAAAATCTGACATTCTCCATCAGCAACAAATGACCCTCTACATTTAAGCCCACCAACTCCACAGAGCAAAGCCTGTAAAGATATTTCATGAAATATGAAAGGGCTCCAGCAGAGACAATAATGCTGTGAGATATTAAAAATGATTTAAGTTAAAAGCTTTATAATGTGTTGCACTTACCTAGGCCTTGCTATGTCTTGGTGCAAACTGCAATGTTCGAGGGCAACCATGATGTAACGCAGTGCAAATGCTTCTCTGTGTCACCGCGGGTTGTTTTGAGTATTTTAATTCAGCTGATTGTTACACAGGCTCTCACTGCTTATTAATCTCATGTTTCCTCCCAAGTGCCAACTTCCCAATTACGTCCCTTAGTTTGCCCAGTTTCCTTTGTCACCGTTTTCTTTCCCCCACCCCTTTTTTTCATCAAAGTTTCTTGCATGCGACTCCTGTCTCCTCCTCGCTGCAAACGCCTCGTAAAGTCTCAAACTGCGAAAAACGTAGTTTAATTTGCACATATAGCGGAAGAGGATTTGTTGTGACATTTGTAAGAATGAGAGAAATTTTGTGAGGAAAGAAAATAGATTAATGAACTCATCTTATTTTTAGCGTTGGTGATGCTTGGAGATTGAAAACGATATAATCACTGAGCGTTGCTCCTTGGATTGGTGGTAGACCCTTGACTGTTCCAGGCTGAGTCGTTGCAGTTGTTTGTAAATGACGTTTATCTAAGTTTTAACAGAGCCTAATTGAACGATGACTTCTTAGTAAATCCAGTTGTGAGGTTCTGGTCACTGACGTATTGGGCCAGGGGTGTTGAACTCATTTTTGTTTTGGGCCAAATCAAGATCATAAATGTTCTTAAGGGGACGGTTGTGCCAGAATGCTTTGATGAAACTTATTTACAAACTGTTAAAAATAAATAAAATAATATAGCTGAACATCTTTTCAGTCCCTCCAGGATTCTGTGATTCTATTTGTGATTTTATTGTATTTTTTTGTGATAAAAATCAAAGTGTTTATGGTACTAATTTGGAAATAATAGCGCTAATTTATGATGATAAATAACCTGTCATAAATAATCTGTATAGATCATGGACGATAATCTGACATCGGTGAAGGCTGTGGCAGCTGTTTAGTATAAGCAAGAAAGTTTTTGACAATTTTTGAGAAAAATCTGCAATAAACCCCCAATTATGTATTTGGCGCAAAAAAGTGTATGGATTTGTTGATTTTGCGTGAATTTTCATGATAATTCTCAAGAAACTGGAGGGACTGATTGATATAATTTGGCAATAACCTGTTTAAAAACTGCATTGATTTGGTTGATAATATTTTAGCACACTTAGAGTTTAGTCTAGAATCTAAAGGGCCACATAAACAGCTGCTGCGTGCCGGATTCGGCCCACAACCTTACGTTTTACACGTGTATTAGAAGCAACAATAAATATGTCAATAAAACGACACACTGGGATTTCCCCAGAAAACCAACCAAGCCTGGTTGCAGAAAGGCAGTCCATTAGCAGTCCACCGTGTTTTTGTGTTTAAAATATTTTATCAAAGGTTGGTTGGAAATTTTAAAATATGATTTGGTAATTTATATTTTGTAAGACATTAATAACTACACTTAAATACCAACTATGGAGTTTAAAAAATATAATTAATCTGCCAGAGGATCTTCAAGTTTTCTGCACTTAGTATATTCCTGGTAATAAAATATGATTTGTGAAACCTTTTATGATGTCTGCCTGGCCACTGAACAACAATTTGATTTGGGTGTTGTCTTTATGCGACTTCCATTCTAGTTTCAATGTAAAGTTCTCTACATGCAAATAAAGCACTGAAAGCCATTTTATTTTTATTTTCAGAAATAAATTAAAGTGTGTTTTGTGTTTAAAGAGTTCCCAATCAGTAATAGATATCCAGATAAGAGTTGATTTAAGTTTTTAAAAATTTAAATTGGTGCTCATCAGACAAATGTTTCCATACTCCCATTTCACAAGTCATTATTTTAGTTTTCTAAGAGTATTTATAATGTGATGATGTAGAGACAGGCACACAGGCGCACACTTGAAAAGGTGCAGTAAAACACAAAGGAGTACTGAAAACAGAAAACGCTTCAATAGACAGCAGAGATGGATTGAAATAAACCTTGACCAGTCAACTAAATGGAAAAACGTATTCATGGATGAGTCGACTACCAAAATAACCATTAGCTGCTCCCCTTCTTGTGATGCCATCAACTTGAAAATCGTGATGCTACATTTCCCTAGCACATGAAAATTTATGCTGGTGTTATTGTGGATGTTGCCCAGTAATTGTGCTGTGATGAATTTAGAATATGTTTTTCCAGGTTCTGGGCGGCACTAAACAAAACGTCTACTCCACTGTTTTTAAAGACGCAGGACTGCAGTTTGTCACCTCAAGTTTAAGGACTAAAGCACTTGGAGGGATCTACACCGAACAGACATTAACAAAGGGCAGACAGACATTTACGAGGCCTTTATTTTTTTATGTAAAAAAAACCCCAACAAAAAACACACAAAGTAAGCGTTGATATTACGACCACTGTGAACTGAGAAAGACGATAAAACTCCAATATGTGAATTTGTCAAACCTGGACTGTATTATTCAGCAATTATTATAGATTCCTACATAAGATGGCCAATAGTAAAACCTTTAGTTGCAAAATAATAATAAAAAAAGTTTTCTCAAAAATGTTGCTAAAATCTCTTATATTGTCTCAACTCCTTAACTGACTTTATTGTCACTCACCCAGTGAATTCACCTTAAAACATTGAGATTTAATGATGTTTGTATAAAAAGCGATGTTTTTTTAATCAAATAGTTGGCCTCTCTCTGCTGGGCTCTATATGTAGCAGGTGAAATTGTGCCAGGGACCATTGAAAAATTGCTGTCAGATTTAAAAGGTTTCATTTTGAAGATTTGAGATGTTTTTTTCCTATGCCTCAACCAAGAGGCATCCAGCACAGTCACTGCTTCACTCTCTGCAGAAATGGAGGCAAAAACAAAAGCACAGCCTTGTTTTTGTGAGTGAACATGTTCTGTTGGAGCTGCAAAGAACCAATACAGTATTTTTGCAGATGTGTTTGCCTGTAGGCTTGCGTCCCCAATGATACATTTGACAAGCCTCCAACAAGGACTCTGCTGTCGTTGAATTATTTTATTTTTTTGTATAACCAGCTGTTTAATAAGTGTCAGATTTATATTCTGCTACCAAAAATACTCTACATACAAGTAATTTTTCAGCCGTAGAATAAAAGTTTTCAGAAATGTCACTTCTGAAAAAGTCATAAATATATCAGATCTGTAATTAAAAAAAAGGCTTTCACACTCTAATTGATTCTACATTTAATTAATAACTTTTGTTTTTTCACCTTGACACCTTTAATTGGTGTTTTCATCACGCTTTAGCAGGATTTTAACCGCCACCGCACGAGTGAATGTGTGTCTGTCAGCATGATCTCAGCACCCACAGGGAACAGTGTGAGTCTGCGGAGGAAGCACCGTGTCTGTGCCAGCCTGGCACATTTTTATAATGTGGACTTAGTTTGCTGTGAAAGCTTATGCTTATTGGATATCCCGAAATAAAAACTGGAGTGGGGTTAAAGGAAATACAGTTTATTACTTATCGTATTTAACTGCAGGGAAGGAGAAAAAAAAACAAAAAACCAAAAACAAGGAGAAGTTTATGTTTGTGGGCATTTTTTATTTTTATTTTTTGCTTTATGATAGTAAAGCTTACTACAAGCGCAGAGGGTTAGAATGAGGTTGCACACAAGTTGTTTACTGTGTGGGTTTAAGTATTTTGTGTCAAAATACATCTTTAACTTTTGATTTTTATAATACGTAGCGTTCCATTAGAAAGCACTCTCAGACGAGGCGATGTGTTGTGAAGCATGCGGTCTTCTCCCTGTGTTGCCTGACTTCTCGCAGCGCGTTGCTTGTCCTGTTGTCAAACCTTAGATAATTTAGCATGAAGCCTTGGGCTTCAGTGCAAAAGACCTCATTTTCTACAAAATACAGCAACGCAGAAAACATTCTATAATATAAGGAATAGAAAGAACTTAGCAAATGGCAAGATAATATATTTCTGCCCTTTTGGTCACATAGGAACAAAAGAGAAGGTAGAAAATAATTCAGTTAAACTCAAGAATTGGTAAAGAGACATGTTAAAGAATTAAAACAATGTTTTAAGAAAGCATGCTACATGCCAAACAATAACTAAAAAAAACATGAAAACTCTGATAAAGAATTATTTCATGACATTTTAGAGAAAAACTGAAACGGGAGCAAGGTTTCAGAAAACACTACTTCACTGATGTGCAGGTGTTGTTCATTCGCGTCACCATTTCATCTTTGGAGTTTTATCTTTACATATGTGGCTTTTTAATTTTGTACCCACATAGGCATTTGATGATATAAAATAGTTTTCCATGATTTACTCGGAGTCTGAGAAACACATCTGTGGCTCTCTAATAACCTGTGAGAGGTTAATCACAGTTACTTTAGTTTAATATTGAGTCATAAGCCTGACCTTTCAACAGGCTCAAATAGAGATTATAGCCTCAATCAATGAAACTGGTATAGAGTAAAAATATTTAGAAAGTAATTTTCAGATGCATTTTTTAAAAAAATGTTTCATTAACGTCCCCAATTCATCAGAACACTTAAGAGAAATAACTTGATATGCAATGTTTAGGTATATGGGTATGAAATAGTTTGTCTACAGGTGGGATTGAGGAATGAACTGGAAACTCAAATCCAAGAAATTAAAACGTAATACACAATTAGTAGCATAAACAAAACCCTGCTTTCTAAATGACAAACAAGAACAAATAAGTCATTTTGACAGTAGTTTTAATTGCATTTGTAAAAACGTTGTTGTGCTCTGTTAGATGCTGTCTTGTCTTTTTCATGTTTGGTGTGCCCCACCAGTGGTTGCTGCCCCCCTCACCAACAGCTTTAGCAATTAGCAGCAGCTATCATTTTATGCTTGACGTGCTGGTTTCTTCACGACTATGCTGGTATTCAGTGCAATCACCATACCACATATGGGAAAAGTTACCTGAATTTCTAAAAATTTAAACTCGTGTTTAGGTTGTAGATTTATTTCCTTTTCAACAGCTTTTAGGATGGGTTTTTTCCTCCGATGAACTCCAATTGTGTAGCACTTATTTGTAACAATGCTTGGATGGTAAGCAAAAAAAAGATTTTTTTTTCTTTTTCTTTCCACCCAACTAAATCCAGTATTAGAGGGCTGCTGTTAGATTACAGTCATTTATCTTTTCTATGTGAATATGGCATTGTGAGTAATGGTACTTTCACGCTTTTCAGCTCCCCTGATTACTTTGGCCCCAACTTCTCCTCCCACATGCCTTTTTTATTCCAATGACATATTTTTTCAAACATATTTCAGACAACTTTGACAAAGTCAGATGGAAACTTCAGAGGATATTTCTGTTGACATGCAGCTTATATGGGGGGGGAGGGATATGTCTTGGAAGTGAAAAATATTAGAACAACAAGAAAAGAAGCGAACTGATGCTATTAGCGTCACATTGTGGAAAACATGGCTGCAGGGTTTTGCATACTTGGTATTTTGTCTAATTTTCACCTGTCAGTTGATTGAAAATATTGGTGGAAATATCACATGCAGATCTTTTTGTGTGTGACAGACAGAAATAGTTTTTAAAAAATCTTGTTTGAGCTAACATAAAGACATTATTTGCCAACCTCTGTTATTCAGTGTGTGGCTCAAATTGCACTGACAGAGGTAGTCTGATGGCCTTTGTCTACGTTTTCTATTTTTCGTATGCACACGTTAAACGTTAATGTCGGTCAACATTTCGGAGTCTGTAGTTTCCGAAATCCGTGTCACTTTCCAACTCCATCAGAGTTGAGTTTGAAGAGCCGCTGATTAAATTTTAATGGGTACTTCTGAAAGGAGCTGTCCTTCTGTTGTTTGAAGAACTATTATCAACACTTGCATACGGGGAGAGAGACTCGCTGAGTAGGAACTAGCCTCATTAGAGATGGCTCTTCAAGAAAAGCGTCAGTGAAAGGATGAAGTGCAGACGCAGACCAAAGACACTCAGAAACACTGCTGGATTTTCCTTTTGCCTCCTTGTGCTGCTTGAATTGATCAAAGGATTCTTCTCCAGGGTGGGTATGACTGACTTTGCTAACTTGAACTAATAAGTCTCTAACAACTTTAGCTGGAAGTAAGAATTCAAATGCCTGTAAAATTCTCTGCTGATTATGAAATGAGTGTCGTTGGGATCATTAGGAAGCCCTTTCCATGCTTTGGATACCAAGCTGGGCCTGATAAACCTCTACTGTAGATCTCTGGAGTGTAGGAGTACAAAGGTAGAGTGTGGAGTCAAAGTCAAGCTTTCCGTCTCTGAGCCAGCAGCATACTGTAGGTAGTCACAGAGCTTAAATGGCATGATTGAACCGAGTGGGATACCACTCATTTCTCCTCCCATGGATATGGGCCAACTTCTGGGCGACACACACAAAACCCAACTTTGGTAGAAGTTGGCATCAGCTAGCATCAGTTGCAATGATCATTCTTTGTCATTACAACAATTTTATCTATCTTATATTTAATCTATACTGTTCTCTATGAAACGGGTTACACCTGATGCTGATGTGCATAAATATCAG
>CAEGAF010163223.1:0-13872 GCA_903067075.1 Micropoecilia bifurca | reverse complement strand
GTAAAAATAATCTAATTTTACAGTTTGATATTATCCTAATACTTCTAATACTACTGCAATAATACAACAAGCTGACCATTAAAGTTAAGCCTAATGATCTTAAAGATTGAAGATTAGCTTGAAGTTATTTTCCATTTGATAGACATACCACTCGCAATTTCTTTTCTTTCTCTTCCATCAGTATCACATTAAGGGCGGTTAAATAAATATATACTGTCATCCAGGAAGTGACACATCAGCACCCGAATCAGAAACATTTTCTGATCCTCTTTTTTCAGCCTGCTGACCAGCAGTGTGCAGCAGCAGATTCAAGGGGGAATGCAGCTTGACTACTATGAGGGCATGACACTTTTAAAACCAAAATAGTGCCTCGTATGCGGACATGAGCCAGCGGAGTCTGCACATGCATCTTTAAATCCACTGTGGCTTTGCAATATGTTGGAATTCACACAGGTTGTCTAAACAGTCAAACAGCGGATCAATACGACCGATCGATCGGTGGCATTGAGACTGAACTGGTCATGTCGAGGGGCCAGGGGATTCTCACTAGAGCTCTCTGCAGCAGCCTGCTGGAGAACTCTCACACACACACACACACACACACGCACACACATACACAGTGCAGACTGATGAACATCTATTTCATAGTTGAGGACTGGAAACATAGTTACAGACTCTTCTGCCTTGAAAGACGACGCCTGGTTTTACCTCCACACAGACGACGGCCCTCATCTCGTACCAGCAGATTCGGGTCCTGTCTGCAGGAGTCCGAGCAGACTGCCGGCAGTTTGTCTCAAAGTGAGGGCATCCAGTCAGCTTCGGCGGCAGAATACAAAGCTGGCTGCCGGCCGCGTCTCCTCGCGCTCCACTGACACAGTCAATAGCTCTGCATTATTCATGGGGGGGACGGATGAGATGGCCTCTCGCTGAGGGCTGGGTTTCAGCCGTCCCAAACTTTAGCGAGCGGAGGGAAGATAAGGGGTGGGGGGGGTGGGGACGCCTGACACCTTCAACGACTGCTTATCGTCAGCAAAAATGACACGAGAAGGAGCCAAGTTTAGACGTCCAGGCGTTCCTTTCGCAGCTGATGAAACATGGCAGAATGAGACGACTTTCTTGTCAGCTCCTCTTTGTTTGCAATCAAGGCATTTAACAAGGATCACAAAGTTAACATGAAAACCTCGGGCGGATTTTTACCGCGACTGCAAAACAAATAATTTGTAACGTGGTTGATTTCCATTACGCAGACCAAAAGACGTCAATTAGCTAAGCCGGAGCTCTTTAAAACGCCGACAAGAAAGGAAACAGACGGTTATTTAGAAAAAAAAAATCAAACAGAGCGAAAAGACAATAAAGAACTTCAGGCTGCTTCTTGATATCAGATCTCGGAGGAGAAATTTGATGGGCACCGATGAGCAGAAGGCGTCTCGGGAGAATTGGACGAGGGAGAGATTTAATGCGATCATAGGGGACGCTCATCTTTCAGAGAACGGGGTAATAATGAGCAATCAATAACGTCCTTAACAGAGTTAGAGCGAGTTGGCTGACAGCAGATGTAACAGGCTACGTCTGATCTCACATTACCACGCTGGATCTAGGTTTAACATGCGCGCACGCACACACACTGGGAGGTGGACAGTGTGAGCACGCACACACACACCAGCATATGGAGCGACACACACTAACATATGGGCTCGAATGCACTTCCCTCTCCGTTTCTGGGGCGTCTACACACACGCGCACACACACACACCCTCTTACTTTAGGTGACATCCAGCAGCATCGTGTCATTCTGTATTGATCACAAGCTGTAATCACATTCAGGGGTGGGGGGAATGAGGCGGCGGGGCGCATACGCATGGTTCTCGGTTTATCACCCCCCACCCCCGGGTTTTTATGGGCGGAGGCGACGGCGAGGAAATGGAAGAAACGCACAGAGTTTCCCTCTGGTAAATAAAAGCTCTCAGTCCTGCCGTGGGCTCGGCCACCGTGGATGAAGTCAAACTCTTGGGAATGACTTGTCACATTGTGGCTAATGAAAACAGCAGAGCTAATGTGACTATGCATGGGCTGAGATGAGGCTCTCAGGGAGGGAGTATTTGGTTAAATACTACAAGCAACCATATTAAATTGAACATCTCTGCTAAATTATTATCTATAATGTTTATTTTTACGATGAAAGAGACTAAAACAGTACAGAAAGTTTAAAATAAAACTGCCGATTTTAGTAGTTTAGGATAATTTGAAAATCCCCTTTAGGAGTTTGAAAAGTGACTGATCTGTTATAGGAAACCCATGGAGGCTGGTGAAAACGTATCATTTTTAGCGGTACCAACCAGCCAAGCAGCCCTTCCCAGTCCCAAAGCTCTCCCAGATGGTTGGGTCCTCGTGCAGCACTCGCTTCCCAGCTGGAGCTGGATGGGCTCCCTCCGTGTCCAGACTGCAAACCCATTGCACAGGTGCAAACCCTCTGCTGGACGATCCCTCCTCACAGCTAGCATCAGGAAGGACATTAGAAATCATATAAATTTTGTCCTATGTGACTTGTAGGTGTCTAAGTGGACCATAGTTCAAGAACAAAACCAAGAAGATATCAGCAAAAATGTCCATCTTTCAAAGCAATTCACTGTCTTTCAAGTTCTATAAAGACATTGTTGCTCCAAACTTAATTAAATGTTTCAAATAACTGGTGTTATAACTTTTGTCTACATCAACCAGCCTAATAGTATTCTATGATTTCCTTGAAAGTAAGGATGCACCAATCGATTTTTTTCACTTCTGATATTAATACCAATATCTGAGGTTTACTATCAACTGATCCGATACAAAAGAACAGGGCCAATTTGACTTAAAACTTTGCAATTAGGAATATAACAGATAATATAAAGCAAATAAGAAAGAAACTGGACAAAACGAAATTTCAAAGGTATGACACGAGCAAAGGGGTAAATGAGCGATAGTAGCAGCAGAATTCAGCAAACAAAAAAAATGGAGTCATTTTATTTATTTTGGAAAATTCAGATCTAAAGGCACAGATGTGAATTGAAAACAGGATTTGCTCCTCAGTGGTGTCTGCATCTCTTAGCAACACAACAAAACTACACAATGAAGTAAAATTTAAACACACCTGAGGATTCGTCATAAAATATGTTGATATATACAGTCAAACACAAATGTTGACCTCAAAAACAATAAACCACATAAAAACACTAACTTAATGAAAAGCTCCTTCATGACGCCAGCTAACTGAAGTAGTGCAATGTCACCTCTACAACTGCATTTAATTAACTTAAAAATATTTATATTTATTTGCTGCTTTGACATAACCAACGGTGGATGTGGGTTAGTAAACTTCGTCGTCATTGTCAAAAAAAAAAAAAAAAAAACTAAATTCTTATTCTATTGCCCAGCCTTTCTGTAACAAAGTGACTAGAATTCATTGAAAATATTTTGTCAAAATTGCAAAGAAACTTTTATCAGCGGCACTGAAACGTTATCAAATTTTGATGGTGGCAGAGCTTTTTTTTTTTTTACAATTGATAATTCACTTCAGAATTTAGAACTTTTCATATATTTTGACAGATCAGCATTTTTAACTGAATTGAATAGAAACCAGAGTAGTAGTAATCTCATCTGAATCTTATAGCAGCACAATCTCATCCATTACATTTTACTTTTTCTTTTATAACTTCAGACCATGTTATAGTTTTTAAAAGTTTAATCCTCACATTTATTCAAGTTTCTAAAACATATTCCTTGCTAAAACAACAGCTTTGTGTGTCAATAGGGTAAAGGGTAGCAGCCAAGCCAGACCCATTATAGACCATAGCAGCAACACATCCCTTCAGGAGAGAAGCACTTCTCAAAACAGAAGCAACAGAAAATCTGATTTTAATACTACTTTACATTTTCCCTTAGGTCCCAAGACCCTGGTAACAGTGTGGATGTGTGCAGCCAAATGTTGTACATTGTAGTGTGTTTTTTAAGCTGACTGGTACCGTCTGTAAGGCGTTTTTCTGTACTGATTCTCTGACTGAACTCTGACTCCTAATGGGCAAACTGTGCACTAGAAAAAAGATCGGAATATGATTGGGTAGTAAGGTAGACGGGAAAAAAATGTATTTATTAAAGAGATGAGTTAGGATGCAAGAAAACGAGCGACTGAGCTGGCCTGTTCGGAAATGAATGTCGTTCCACAGCAGAGGTCCCAGAGGGAAGATGAGTCAAGGCTGAAGAACTAAGAACTGACAGAAACTCCAGCTCAGATATTTATATTCTGAAGAGTTCTAGTCTTTTTTTCTGCTACATAAAAAAATAAACTTGCACCGATTGCAATTATTTCTTCTAAAAAACCTCACATTTACTTGGCTTTTACACGCCATCCCTAGCTACCGATATGCATTCAGCAGCAGAAAATGGATTGACATTCAGTGTATAAACAGTTTCATTTTGTAAACAATATCTAGCTGCTGCAGATGCCCCGACTGTTGTCAACAACTTGTGTTAACAGCTGACCAGATGTGTCCAAGGGTTGCAGCGTCTCCTAGCAACTGGGAAACGTTATGGCAAAGCTGGAGCCTCAATGCGACTTTTGATGCTGTAATTTGTTGGACTTTGCTGGCCAGCAGAACTTCAGATGATGCCGACGCTCGGGCCAGCCTGTATTGTTAGGGCTAGACTAACCGATTATGTACAGGGATGAGGTTAATAACTGTGCAAGAAATTCATTCAAATACTTAAAAGCAACAACGAACAACATGAGCTGCAGTTACTAAAAAACAAATATTCCAACTGCTACTAAAATAATTCGTTGATCCTTCCTGTTTCAATGTTATACATCCACTATTTTGAAACGCATACTAAGGAAACTTAGCATTTGTTAGGACGAGCAGAGAAGTGACTAAAAAGAAAATATTGATGAATTAGTACGCTGCCATTTTTAAGTTATTAGTACTCCAGGTGTTGCTGAACAGCAAACAAACAAATATAACCAACTTATTTGATCGTGAGCCACAAAGCACATATCTAAATTATTTAAAGGTGGAGGTTAACAGTGAACAAGCAAATCAACTTTAGGAGTTGATGACAACCAGCAACATGAACACACTATTCAACTGACTGTGTTTTTATGAGATTTCATGTCTAAGGTTCTTCTTGTGAAGGATCCAAGAACTGGCAAACCAGCGAGGGCAAACCTGCTTCGCTAGTTTATATTCTGTTCTGGTCAAGAAAAATGTGGGTTCATGATAATCAAAGTCAACTTTGCAGGTTTCAGCAAAAGTACCGTAATTACATATTATCTTGACATGGTGCACATCAGGTTGTTAGTCCCATCAAAAGCCATCTCATTGATCAATCCGTGACTTCACAGCAAATATGACCAACAAATCCAATCCTGCCTTATACATCTGTGTAAAACAACACACTCGTTCAAGCACATTGTTGCATATCAGCTGCAAATAGAAAGCACAGCAAACTAGGGAAGAGCTTAAATTGGCCAGCTGACGTTGAACAAGCCAAGTCATTAGTCATTAGTCCATCAGCAGACAATAGGACAAAGACGTTATTTTATTTGGTGTAGCTGGGCAGCTTAAACTTCTTGTAGCCCAAACCTAAATTAGCCTTTTCCAGTCATGAGTGTGTTTGTGTTTGATTGAGCCCCCTTTTGTGTTACTTTACTTGTTTTCCCTCCCCTGTCTGGAGCTAGAAAGAAAAACACAATGGGTAGAAAATGTATAAAGAGAAGCGAAATAGAGACAGAGACAGAATGCCAAGCAGATATACGGAGAGAAACAAAGACTCGGACAAACACATACAGTGATAGGGAGATGGAGACACAGAGAGATAGGGAGGGATGCTGGATGTGTGTTCTGCATCCCAAGGGATCACTTACTCAGTATAGACACAGTACTGGAGGACAGAGCACAACAAGGGTTCATTGGCCAAAATCTTTCCTCTTTACACGCACATACACTCACACAATCCCTCCAAGCAATATTCCTGTAAGCACTCGTCCACTGAGAATAACCGCATTGACTGAAGTGGAGAGGAGGAAGGAGTGTAAGAGGATGATAGAATGAGGGGTGGAAAGAGGAAAGCAAAGCAAAGGGATCAGGAGGAAGCGGGAGGAGTGTCCACCTGGCCTGTGTCCAGGGGAATTAAACAGGCTGCTTACTGCTCTCAGCGCCTCAGCAGCACCATGTTAGCCTAATGGTACGGACATGAAGCCAATTGATTTGTGGACCAATAGACCTGTCCCACAGCACAAGCAGATTACCTAGATCACTGGCTCTGCATCGAGTAGACATCGCTTCTCGTTCGCGCCCCACGGGCAACAGGATGTGGACAGGGTTTGTAATGTGTAGCTCTGTGTGGGTCAGCTTGTGTGTTTCTAGATATGTCTGGGATAAGACTGAGGTTAATTCTTTCTGCAGTCTGGCTAACGTCATTCAGGGTCATTTAGTTAGTTTTTGTACATGCAAAAGGATTCCGTACCCGGAAAAGTCCACATTGACAAACAGAAATATAGATTAAAGTAGCACATTTAAAGCCACAAAATTCGTAATTATGACAAATACTTTACTCATTGAGCTTTTGTACAGTTTGCAATCTACAACAACAATGTTCAATGTAATTTATTGGAATTTTATGGGACAAATTAGAAAAAAAATTGCATGGCTATTAAATTTTTTGAAAACCATTTTCCAAAAAAATTTCTTTAGATGTTTTTCTTTCATGCCCTGCGACAGACTGGCGACCTGTCCAGGACGACTCCGCCTCTTGCCCGGAACGTTAGCTGGAGATAGGCACCTCCTGACCCCACAACGCGACAAGGGTGTATAAAAAAATGGATGGATGGATGTTTTTCTTTCATAAAAATTGTGAATCTCCCTGTTACAGATTCAAGTCTTTGTCAGCTTTTGACATATCGATATTTTCTCCTCCTTCTTCTTCAGAAAACAACTCCAAAACAGTGACATTAGATGGAGTGCGTCTTTGACCACCAAATTTCATGTGATGCCACAGATTTCCGATTGGATTCAGCTCTTGACTTTGACTGGAGCATTCTAATGTAGAAATTTCCTTTGATCTGATCCTTTCTGTTGTAGATGTGGCTGCATCTGTCGGGTTATTCTCTACTCTTCAGATTTTTGATTGTCCTGTCAACAGTTACCATGAGCCTCTTTGCTGCTTTTCTGATTAACACTCTCCTGCAAAAGTAGTAACTCCATTTTCCTTGAGATGCTGCTTTACAAGCTCACCATGTTTTAGTTCTCCATAGCGTCATCCCAGACCTGACTGCTTTGTCCGATGGTCTTCATGATGCTGTTTGTTCTACTGATGTTCTTTCACAAACCTCTGAGGCCTTCACACAGAAGCTGGATTCATGCAAAGAGGAATTTTCTAATTAAGTAACTTTGAAATAGAGTGACTTTCCCTAGATTAAAGACTTCAATATCTGACTAGAGAAAAAAATGTGATCCGTGTGTCATTTTTGTTGGTTTATCATTTAAAATCTTGTTAAATGCATTGGTGTTTGTGGTTGTGACATGGCAATGTAAAAAAAAAAGTTCAAAGGATACAAATATTGTTTCAAGTCTTGGTTGTTTGCAATAAGCAACTTATAACAATAAGAACTCTGCAGAAAAGGTTTATGTTTTATTTACTTTAATTTTTAATTAATCAGCAGAGTGTAGTCTGATAATTTATAGAAATTTTTATTCTTGGTTGTTTGGTTCAAAAGGTTCTAAATTTATCCTCTCTAATATTTTGGGTTTTGTATAGTTGTTATATATATATCAATCCTGAGAAAATTTTAAATTTGTCCTTTAACTGCTTTCTCAAAAAACGTGGTAAAAAAACAAAACAAAAATAATGAGGTTCCTGATTATGTGTTTGTGCAAAAACTGTCCTACTTTCCTCACAGGCACATGGATGAGATTATTGCGGTAGATCTAAAAGAAGCTGACATGGTTTCCATGGCAGACAGCAGTGCTGATGTCAGCGTTCCTGATTCAACAGCTGAATCAAGTCTGGTTCATGTTTTAGCTCTTATTGTTTGATTGGTGATTAGGTTACAACCTGTTTTCTTAAAATAAAAAAATAAATAAATATTTGATTTTGCCTTGTCCAGAACTCCTATTGAAAATAAAAATAGTCAGAATATAATTGATCATCTTCTGTTTCATTCCTGTCACAATCAAAGCAAAATAAGATCATTATTAGAATGTTTGGTTAATCAAAGACAGCTTAATTTACTTAATAAAGCTATTTTCTAAATCAACCACTTTTACTTCTTGTTTTAAAAGAATCCGTCTACCGTATATTCACAGAATTGATACATGTGTAATACATTAGAATTGATACAAGTAAATTAACCTGGACAAGATCAGATCAAACTGTAGTATTTGATCTAAATTTCATAACTTTAAAGTTTTCTTAAGTATTACAATCCAATAAATTTTATATGTAAAACGATTACGTTCTGTAAAAATTTTTTTTTTGCCTGAATAAAGTGACCTTTGCAACATTACAGCTAACAACAACAGAAAAAGTTAATGACCACTTCTTGAACATTCACATTGGTTTCTCAAAAGGTCCTTAAAAATGAAGCAACTTTATCTCGTTTCACAACTTTTTACTGTTTCAAATGTAAATTATTCACACAAATTATCCCAGAATTTCATCTCTTAGACCATAGTTGTCTTAATTAACTGAATGTTTCCACATGGTTAATGTCACAAGCTTTCTGTTGCCATTGCTGAGCAGCTACTATTGATAAAAGGAAAAAAGGAAAAATACATATTTGCATTGTAAAAATGACAATCATTTTAATTGTACTACAATAAGGTAAATATTCGATTCATCAGAGCCAAATATTTTTATAGGGAAAAGTGACATCACTTTATGTAAACATCAAACACCCTAATTAAAGTATTCTAAAGTAAAATGGACTTGAAAACAAATCTAAACTAGCCCATTTTAGTTTAACAAACTAATTATCTGGGCTCTGACTTGCTAATTACTTCTTGGTTTTCATTTGGAAATAAAAGCAGTGGGTGTTAGATGTTTATATTCTTTGATATTATGTCATACTTTCTCAGATTTAATTAAACTGTTCGCTAAATTTATCACTGTCATTTTTCGTCTTGTTTGCTTTATTTACTTTTGCTTCCCACACAATAACACTCAAGAAATACAAGCTCCCCATAGAAATCAGAAAACCGATGTGTGCCATGCAGCTGATGTTTCGTGATGCATGTTTGCTGCGTTAACAGCGTGTGATTTTTAGCAGCCAGCGCAAGACAAAAAAAAACTTGCTCCGAGACAAAAAAGGAGACCACACACTCTTGAAGCTCTGGTTGTCCGTGTGTACGAGCGAACAGAGAGAATAATCCCACATTCTCCACAGTTTTCACTCATGTTACTGTCCCGCTTGAGAAGCATGAAAATCCATTTATCTACAAAGCGACTGTATGGTCTGTGTCGGACAATGTCTCTTTCATGGTCCCTGGTGGGGCCTTTTTTTTTTTTTGGTCCACAAAGCCACCCAACTGACTCCGCCACGTCTGTAATAGGCCACGTTCATTTGATATAGGCACATCAAGGGAGATGTTGCAGTGGTTTCAGCGTGCATCAAGAAAAGTGGGGCTGGTTCACAGAGGAAGAGAGATGCTCTGAACATAAAAGAACAATGGATGCAAGGCAGATGCAGTTATGCAAAAAAACAACAACTAAAGAACAGAAAGTGAGCACCATGCCTAAGCCTATCAATAAACGGTAACATTGCCATTTTCCACTGATATGATAATAATGGCGTATTTATGCAAGTACACCCACTCGAAGACACGGAAACAATTTATTTCTAAAGAATATTTATCACTGGAACGGGAAAACATTTTAAATACCCAAAATAAAACAAGACAATCATAATTAAAATAAGGATTATTAAGCCTCTGTAACCAAAACTGTATTTAAAAAAAATAATAGCTTCGACAGAAAAAACAGGCACAAGTGCCAGGTAGCACCGACCAACAACATCATACCGTTTCTCAAAATGGCGGCTTTTCAACGATATTTAAAGCCAGTGTCTCTTTGACGATGGTTGTGGATATGGAAACGATCGTGCTCATTTTAATTTATTGCGTGATTAATTGTTTTATTGCTTTCAGTGACAGGCTCAACCACGCAGACCTGCATTTTATCAAACACACAGATGAGAGAAAGCGAAGGGAAACACAACATCACCACCTGTCGTTATCGGTCTTATGAGAGTTGAGACTGAAAGTTGAGCCGGAGGACAGAGATCCGAAATTAGGCTTATGAGGAGGGAGGAGGAGGAGAAGGAGTAGTCAGATTATAGATTAGAGGGAGGGGAAGCGGTGGGATTAAACATGCGGACTAGAAGGCAGCCCGACTAATACAGCTCACAGCTCAGCTAAAGGGCATTGTCGCATTTAGTCCCGTGGATTACACTGTAGTTACTGAAGTGACAAACCTCTCCTGACGGCTCAGTTTAAAAGAAAATGACTCCAGGAAATTATTTACTCTCTTTCCAGACGTTATCACTCATCTGATCTGATCTAGATTTCCCTAAATGAGCTGGAGAGAGAGAGAGCACGTTGAGGCACAAGGCAGACATCAGTATTAACGGCGATGCTGCGTATTAACCACCCTCTGGCTAATGCAACTAATGAATGAGGGAGCTAGCAGGCTAGCGGCTCTAATTCTCCTTCACAGCCTATCGTGTTGCAGCCCGGAGACAGATCAATACCATTTGCTCAACACACAGGAGGCCTGGGAATCTATAAAAGGGCTTTTATTGAGTAATTAAACACCCATTACTGTCCCGTGCAGCCAAACAATAAATTTGATCAGCCTCTCAGGCGCAGATCCAGCCGTGATTAATACTCGGTGCATGCAAGACATAAAGGAACACAATGACATTTTGCTAAGATCACTGCAACGGTTCGGGGACAATATTGTGGCTATTTTAGGGTCTGAAGAAAACACTGTAAACTTTATATTGTCCAAGGTTGCCCACTTGGGTGTGAAATGTCGCCAGTACCTCTGTTTACCTCAAAGGACACAAAGGTTGGCGGCACGCCCTCAATTCTGTTGTTTCACGTGAATAAAGTCTTTAACAGCTCAATATTACGACTAAATATTGAAACTGGAAAATAAGATATGAACTAGAATGACATTCTCAGTTATATTTCCACATATTTTGAACATTAAGGTATAACATGAAGGTGTGAAAAGTGACATTCCACTTTTTAGGCAATTATAGAAAAGTCACTTTTTCTGATATCTTAAGTGACTGTAAGAACTGAATCACAGAAAGTTAATATCATCCATCCAAAAAAGTTAATATAAATGTTAATATCCTTTAAGGAAGTATGTATGTTTGATTCAGTTCTGCAGTTATTTTATTTTGTTATAATTGTTTTTTATCTTCACTGTTCTTCAGTATGATTTGCCTGCTAATTTATTGTTTAATTTTATTTTTTTTTCTTTAAAGGGTTATTTTATACTACAAATGAATTGTTTCAAAAGCAAACAAACATGGATCTGGAGCAAACAAAACCATTTTCGCAGTACAAACAAATATCTGGTCCATGCAGATGTATTGAGCAGCTGCCGTGTATAATTTATGTTTTTCTGGCAATTTTGCAAAACATTTTTTTAGGAGATCAATGTTTGAAATTGTTGATGTACTCATATTACAGTAGAACAAAGCGTTGCAGGATTCAGAACAGGGATGCGCATCTTGACGAGGGACCTCAAACTGACAGTTTGGGCTACCCATGAAGCTAATGCTAAACCAGTTAGCGTTAGCTTAAGTCGACTGGGAGGTTCACTACTTCAGTGCTACAGTTACAGGAACTTTACCTTCTTAATCTGCTCTCAACCATGAGTGTCAATGCATTAGCTTGCAGCATTAGCCTAGTTAGCAGGATGTATCCTTCAGCATTTCCAGTCCGTCTGCCTCACAGAGAAAGTCCAACCAAAGCACACTATTTGCCAGCTAAAGAGGGCAGTTGACTTTTCTTCATTTTATTGGAGCCAACTGAGTTTAAAACGTTCAGCAGCTCTTAGCTTTGATCAGGTGAAGGGAAAGGCTGATTTCTATTACATTCCTCCTGTTTGCAGAAGTGCAACAATTTGGGTAAATGTTAATGGGTCAGTTTGCATTGATTTGACGTAAATGAATAATTCATTTCTCTAGTATCGATTATATCGAGAAATGGATTGTTTTGACAACGTTCCTACCTTTTCTTCGATGTGGGCAGTTACGTGGTATCAGAGATTCAAAAAGTTATATAAAGTAAAAGCTTTACAATGGCTAAAATAATTTTTTCCTTCTCATTCCTGCTGTTTAAAATACACTTGAGTGTCAGAAAAATCTGTTTTCTC
This sequence comes from Micropoecilia bifurca, assembly GCA_903067075.1. Lineage (NCBI taxonomy): Eukaryota > Metazoa > Chordata > Actinopteri > Cyprinodontiformes > Poeciliidae > Micropoecilia > Micropoecilia bifurca. Next base: position 1,455 of record CAEGAF010163223.1, on the reverse strand, counting down.
CCACTTGTTGCTTCCGTCTATGTACCAGGATCAAAATAAATGTTTCTGATGACATAATTCAGCCATTTTTGTTTTAAATTTCCTGTTTGTACTATATGTTTAATCCATGTAATCACACAGTGAGAATCTCATACTGGACTATCCCTACCTCTTAAACAAATGTATTGCACAAAAAGCTTTCCCCCACTACAGGAACACAACTGCACACAAAAAAAGCTCTCTGTTTTCCTTTTTCTGACAGAGTTCCTCTCGGTTCCTCCCCCATCGTCCATCCATCCTTTTTCCACAATTTCACAATTCAGAAACCTGTTACAATCCAATCCTTGTTGGAGAATATTTAGCGTTGTTGAGCCAACAATATGGCATCTGGGTGATTCTCCTAAATATGAATGGCCTATTCACGAGGCTCAATGCCGTCGCTTGGCAGTGGCCCTCCTCCCCCCAGTACTCAAAACAATATTCAGCGCAGCAGTCTTGGCACTTTTCCCCGAAAGCAACAAAAGAGGAACTCGAAACTGTCCCTGAAACCCTCAAAGCATTAAGCCTCTGTGAGATGCAAGTACTTGGCACAAGCAAAGCGATTTAGCGACAATGGGCAAATCATACAGTGCTTTGTGAGATTTAGGGGATACAATAGCACTCGGTTTCCAAAGCACACATTAGTAGGCATGTCATTGGGACCCCCTGGGGGATTTGAGCAGCCTAGAGGATTGTGTAGTGAAGAGGATAAATATATGTTACTGGGTAAGAAGATGGAGCGCTGCCAGCACCTTCCCCTCCTTCACACAACATATTGTGGATTACAGTGCGAGGAATACATTAATAGCATAATCTTCCAACCACACAAACTAACCCGCAAACTGAACCCATTTGGCTTGTTAAGTGTACACATTGCATCGCATCCAAAATCAATTTACAACCATTTAACAGAGCTCAGGAGGTGTGGATGAGGAGAGAAAGAGAGAAAAGGCAGGAAATAAAATGCATAAACAAAACCAGAAAATACCAACAAAAATAAATAAATAAATAACTTGTTATAAATGTGCGGCGCTTGCAGCCATGCTGACCTCCGAGTGCTAAACAAAACCCAGCAATGGACAAGCAGACACCCACTCAAAAGTCAATACCATGCGTGCCTCCTCTTCCTCTGGTATGGTTAATGCATGATGCCAGGTAGTGGAGACAGACGGAGAGTAGGATCTCATTATGCGCTGCGTGCTATCATTAGCTATGTACCACATGTGTCCGTCCTGCCAGCGGAGCCATACAAGAAACATCCTAATGCTCTCGCCTGCTTCCTGTGGGGAATCTTGCCCAACGCGCACACACACACAAACACACACACACACACACACACACACACACACACACACACACACACACATACACACACACACACCCATACACAGCCTGCCGGAGGCCAGCAAATGAAGCAGCTTATTGACAAATGACATG
>CAEGAF010163213.1:0-16612 GCA_903067075.1 Micropoecilia bifurca | reverse complement strand
TGTCCTGCGACAGACTGGCGACCTGTCCAGGACGTACCCTGCCTCTCGCCCGGAACGCCAGCTGGAGATAGGCACCAGCAACTCCCGACCCCATTAAGGGATAAAGGGTGTAAGAAAATGGATGGATGGATTTTTAAAAATGCTATTACAGCTGGTAGTTTGATTAGATACAAATATTTCTTTGCTAGTTTTAAAGTTGATTTGGTCTAATTCCAAAATGCCTAAATTACTATCAGCTTTTATTTGTTGGTGTTACTCTATGAATGCAATAATGGCAAAATGTATAATATCTTGATCCGTGCACCTGTGGAAATTTAGCTGTTGTTCATTTGGGTATCTTGCTTCAGTCTATGCATTAGTGTTGAAATGAATATAAAGCAAAAATGTATGGACAGCCTTATTATAACTTTAATAAACAAAACATTTTCTATAAATTTATGCTTTAAATGAAAACAATTTGATCACAACATTTACTTTTGATCAAAAGGTTTACATAAAATTAATTAAGTTCTATACCAATCTTATACTGACCCATTGCTACATACCACTTGCTTTTACAGCCTTATATTGCCTCCCCCTTCTCTTTTGAAATTGCAGAATTTGCAAGTTTAAATACTTAACATATTCAACATTTTCCACTGCGGTTAAAATGTGGATCTCTGAGATAAGAAAATTACTGCATTTAATTTTCATTCACATATTATACAATGTCCCATTTTTGGAATGAAGACTGAAAATTATATTAAGACAGATACGTTTTTAGCAAATATATTTTCTTGTTATTCAAAACCATAACATTACATAAATATAAATATTCTAAGGCAATCTCACCTGTAACACGGAGTGCCCAACTGGACTATTTTCTAAAACTTCTGCTTCATACGAGGCCTTTTCAAACTTGGGGGCGTTGTCGTTGGTGTCTGTAACAACCACTCTGAGCAGAGCGCTGCTGTAGCGCTGAGGGTTCCCTCCGTCCACTGCCTTTATGGTGAGGTCATAAGAATCCTTTAACTCGCGGTCCAAATTGCCGAGGACGATGAGCTGTGGGAGTTTCCCTCCCCTGTCCTCTGCCACTTGTAAACCAAATAGAGTCGCTGCATCTGGGCCCGCAGTCAGCGCATAGTCAGCCACTCCATTCCTCTCAGAGTCCCTGTCAGTGGCTAGAGGTATGGGGAATAATGCCCCCATGATTGTGTTCTCAGGTACCGAGATGGTGAGCACAGAAGAGGGAAATTGCGGGGTGTTGTCATTGATGTCCTGTACTTCAATGCGTCCTTCAATAAGTCGTGGGCTCAGGTTTTGTATCAGGTCTGTTACTGATACTTCAAATTCCAAGTAGCACGGCTTGCCCTTGGCCAGGGACTTGCAGTCCCGGAGGGTCTCTCTGTCTATTGGAATCTCCGTAGTGAAAATGTCTCCTGTCTTCCCATCAACTCGGAGATAAGGGGCGCCCACCTCAAGCTTGTAGAGGTGACCTGAATCTGGCAGCCCCTGGTCCGCTGCCAGACTGCCTATGAGAGTGTTGGGTGGCTGCTCCTCCTGGACTCGGTAGAGGATACTGCCATCGACGGAGCCACCGTGCAGCACCACGACCCAAAACAGTACTACTCGTAAATTCAGTTCCATTAGGTCATCAGAAGATCTGCCTATAGAAAGGAAGAGAAGAGAATTTGGGTCATGATGATGAGGATTTCTCTTAGAAACCCCACTTCAGCATTCTCCTCTAGCCGGTTTCCAAATGGAGCAAGTTTCACAGGAAATAATTACATATTTTATCTTAAAGTGAAATCATAGGACACACATCAGCAGCTCTTGCACCCCAGAATTTAATATTTAGTCAGCAGGGAAAGGGAGAAAATCATTACATTGTGATCTGGTTGCTGTTCGCTTGTAAAGCTATGTTTTTTTTTTGTTAATATTTGTAGAAACCTAAGCAGACCTAGAGGCGATGGGAGAGAAAAAAAAAAAGAAAGAGTTACTTTTTTTTCTGAAAAATGCAATAATAATATATATCCCACAATGGCTTTGTTTCTTTCCCAAAGCTTCAAGAGTTTCAATAAATATCTTGACTTTATGAATTCCATGCAGAAATTAATGTCAGAACATGAAATTAAATCTCGCAAGCACACACATAAAACAAACTGGAAAGCCAGTGTGGATTGTTTCAGCTGAATAATCAAATAAAAATATAATACGAAATCTCACAACCAGAGAGACTCATTATTTCTGTATTATACCATTAGACATTGAGTGGGGGAGCTGTGTGAGCTATGTGTGTGTTTGAGTTTGTGTGTTATGGGTAATTGAAACAGGAGCAAATCATTGAGGTTAAGCATCATGGTCTGGTGCTTTGGAAAACTTAATGGTGGAAACATTTTTTAACCGCTTTGCATGCGCAGTGCATCAGGGGAGTGCACCACCAACAATCGTCACGTGTTGTTCATGTTGACGCCTTCAGTGCCTGCTGTGAGGCAATACAGTGGGTTCATGTTAGTGATGCACTGTTTGAATATACAGATCGATACTCGCTCTTACGGCTGAGGGATTAGTCAGGCTGGACCAATCCATAGTCAATACTGTTGCTCCTCCAGTATCTTAACACAACAATTTAATTTCCTTGTTTTTACTTGAGCTGATAAAATAAAAGGAAAACTAAAGGTTGCATAGCCCGTTAAATCCGCTATACCATCATACTTTAGCAAGAAAATCAAAAGGTTTACAAGGGTAAAACATGAATACATTACAATTAACCTTTAAATTGTTTTCAAAGCAAGTAAGTGATTTGAAAGCAATGTTTTCAAAAGCTAAAAGAGCCTCTTAATGCAAAGATTGGATTATTTCTTGACAAGAAGAAAAAAAATACCTTTTTTTATAACAATTTGTCAAGTAGATTTGTGGTGGCTTATTTGTGACACATAGAGAGGATTTAGTGAGCGCCTTTAAATCTGTGCAGAGAATGTGGTTTACGCTTTTGGATATGAATGACCATGATTTTGCAGTCCTCCAAGTAGCAAGTGTCTGAAGAAAAGGCACACGATAAAGAAGCAAGAAATGTGTCCAGGTACGGTCAACGTTTTGTCGCCCACCTCAGGTCAGAGGTGTAGTTTTGTGCCGGCCAGTATGACACTACAGAAGCACATGATTTTAGTTTGGCGTGATGCACATTTTATGCTTCTTTTGGTCATTTTCTTTTAAATAAATTTTATGTGTGGATGTTGTTTTCCATTTTTTTACTGTATTTCACTATCTTTGGGTAAGCAACGGATTTCTATGAGGCAAAACGAATCCATCAAAGCCATAATGTTGAGGATTTCCATTGATGAGTGTTCCTGCTAACATTGGAGAGTCAACCACAGCTCTGCTATGCTCACAACCTGTCCACTTCCAGACCTATATTCGTAATAGTAAGGAGCCAACTGTAATGTGTAATGGAGACATTCCAAATTGGGGTTGAACCGAATCAGACATTAACTGGATATAGTGAGACTTGACAATGGAGAAGCAGCTACAGTTCCTCCAGCGTATCCAAGGTCTTCCTCTAGCTCGCCTCCTGATGGGACAAGTCTGGAACACCTCACCAGGGAGGCGTCCAGAGGTCATCCTAACTAGATGTCTGAACCACCTCAACTGGCTCCTCTCAATGTGGAGAAGCAGTGGCTCTGCCATATGGCCAAGCTTCACCTCCCATCAATAAGATGGAGAGATCAGACACCCTAAAAGGCCCTGAATTACTTAAATTCCCCCATGTACGGCAGGACTTCTTCTCTGACCCAAAGATACTTATCTACCCTTTTCAGGCTCATGACTATGGCCTCGGTTTTGGATACACTGATTTGCATCCTGGTCGCTTCACACCCGGCTGCGAATTGCTCCACTAAAAGGTGGGAATCGTGATCTGATGAAGCCAGTAGGACCAAATCATCTGGAAAAAAAGCAGAAATGGATGCCCTTAACACCTTGATTTTTTCTAGGAATTGTGTCCATAATGGTTATAAATAGAATTAGTGACAAAGAGGAGCCTTGGTGGACTTTCAACGGCAATGAGCCCCACCGACTGCTGGCAGCCCCTTGGTAAGGGCTGTGTTGGTAAACACAGCCCTTACCAAGTGTTCTCACCACAGGACCATTGGAGTATGGGGTACTCCAACACAGGACTCCTGAGTTTCCTCTCAGAAAACACAGGACTCATGAGTGAAAACACTTACTGAATATGTGGAGAGAAGTGAGACCTGTGTAATCAGTGCATGTCTTATGTGTTTACACAGTAGTTTTCATACTATGATCAGATTTGTTTGCACTATTTCATGTCTTGTCTTTGCTTCTTTTCTAAATGCTTTTTACATATGTCTTAATTCCAGTCATGGATTTCAATTCAGCTGTTGTGAGCTACACCTTCTTTACATGATTAAAATAAAGTTTGTATAAACCACAGTGTTAAATTCCTTTTAACACTGCAGTTGTGCCATCTTCCCTACTTTCCAATTTACATTAAGCCAAACAAGGATCAAAGCAGCCATGGCTGTGGACTAATATGCAGGTACATGTGAAAAAACAGAATACTGTGACAAAGCTAAATGTTTTTCCATCTCATAGTCTTTTCAGAAAATGATATCATATTTGATTCATAACACATATTGTTAAACCTTTCAAGCATTAATTTCTTGTAATTGTAATGACTGTGGTTCAAAGATATAATGAAAACTGCAGTAACGTAGAAAATTAAAATATCGCGAAAATATTAAATACTGGAAACTCACAGGATCACATTTACATGACCTAATCAACTCAAAACACCTGCAAAGGTTTCCGAAGTCTTTAAATGATCTGTCAGTTTGGGTCAGTAGGCTATGTAATCATGGGTAGGACTGCTGACGTGACAGTTATCCAGAAGGCAATCATTGACACATAGTGAGCCACAACAAGTCAATGTTAAAGAAGCTAGTTATTCGCAGAGTGCTGTATCTAAGTTACCATGGCAACGTCGGCTTGCATTACGCCTCAGCACTACCATGGACTGATTGCCTCCATGCTGATTTGATGCAGTAATTCATGTGCATGGGAGCTCAACCAAGTATTGCGTGGTTAAAATACTTTTTTCATTGTCTGTATTCCATAATAATCAAAAATATGTCAAATTAAACCTTGAAATATTTTTCTCATTTTTCTGTAGGTTTCACATACTGAAAGAAAACTCTAAAACCGATTATCATTACACTTATCTGGGATGTGCCTATAAATATGTGAATACAACCATTCAAAGCAGACTAAGTAAAATTCATCTCTCCGTTTACGAGCTGGAGAAGAATAAAATGTTTATTATTAGACACAGAAGCCCAAATACAGAGAAATCCAATGAGAAATCCCATTTCCTTTTGAATACATTGAAATTGGAAGTGCTGGTATTGATGCACTAATTGCTCGTGTATTGATGTGTAAGCTTTTACATTTGTGGGGGGAGACCTCCAGTCAATGTTGAGTGAATGGTGAGGGCTGTGAGTGTGTGTGTGTGTGTGTTCATGAGCGCATGAGGAACAGACAGGCAAAATGACAAACGCAGCAAAGACACTGTGGAAAAACAGTTCCTGTACTTTAGACTAACATTATCATCGACACTGTAACACTTGCGACACCATTTAGAAATCATCACAGTTGGTAGAGTGCAGCGTTGCTTATATATGTACCTCCCAAAAACATTTTTAAGCAATAATTTTCAAAACTTATTTTGAAATAAAAAGGCCTTACGTAAACAAAATGTTTTCAAAGCCGCTGCTTCTTTTGCACTGAATTAGACTTAGTCAAAATATACTTTTTGCCTTGCTTGTTTAGCTTTAGGGAGAATCTGCAAGAGATGTTTGACTTGAGTGTTCTCCGGAGGTTTTCTCCAGGTTTGGACATCAGAGGTTCTGTTTTTAATTTTTAAAAAAACATCTTTGTATTTCTGAAGATGTATTTGCGGCTGAGATGGCGTTGCTCATGCTACTGTCAGTGGCGTCAACTTTACTTCAACAGAGCTTGCAAATGACCATTGCTGGATTAGTATCTGAGTTTCTAAAATCGTCTGTGAGGTGGAAGTTCAGCGGCTTCCACCTCACAGAGTTCAATGCGGATCTCGCAACCAAGTGAAATGTTGTAAATCCTAAAGCTCCAGTATTTAACTTTTATTAACGTTTTTGTTTTTTTACATACTTGTTGAATCTGTCCTTATGTCTTGAAAATATGGTACAAGACAAATGATCTGAAATAAATATCAAGCTCCTCTGCTTTCTCCAAATGTCTCCTCCTCGGTTTCTATTTTTATTTAATATTGACTATTGAGTTTAGTTCTTTACAAAATTGCCATTTAGAAATAAAACCACTAATTGATTTCATTATGTGTTGTTTAGTTGGAACTGTCCCTCAGCTATTACAGCCACTTCTAACATAAGCAGGCACGCTTTGATAGTGACATGATTGTTATGGTTGATGACACTCATGACTTAATGCCTTCCAGTTGGCCTCATGCCTGTCTTCCAGATGGCTCTGTGCCTGGCAGCCCAGTGAATTGGTGTTTTCTTTTTCTTTGTTTACATTGATGCTAAAATTAATGTTGTTAGTGAAACATGCTACAGCAGAGCAAGAGTTTCTTACAGTAGACTTTCACTGAAACAATGTCTTTGACATTTTATTTCAGGTTTCATACCTATGAACATTAGACCAAAAGCTTCAAAAGTATCACCCCCCCCCCCCAAAGTACTTGGAGAGTAAAGAGAATTTCTATTGAGGCTGGTGTCTGATGAATCGTGTCAGACTTCTAGACCTGCTATATGTCTCACAAAAGTTCGCTACATGAGCGGGGAAAAAAATCAGAAATTAGAAGTGCTGAATACGACCAGGAGTGGCGTTTCCTGCTTCTCAGCGCTTTTTCCCTTAGAAAAGCTTGGTTATCATCTGCCAGCCCAGATGGTGTGGAGACCCATAAGACTTACAAGCTGATTCGGGCCGATCGCAAATCAGCATAAAATCAAAAAGAGGAGCAAGGGGTTAGTTATTCCGTGGACCGCAAATGTGTTTGTCTTCTTAGAGTCCCGACAACTCCCCTTAAATCAAATGTTTCATAGTGAGTTTTGAAATAAAGGTCTTAGCTTCCACTTGAATAAAATGTATAATAATGGGGACAATGCCTGCCATCCAAGGCAAAATATTTAAAAATATTCAGGAGGAGTAAGACGGAGAAAGAAGAACATTTTAAGGCTTTCAAAACTCAACCTGAAAATGCCCAGAAGCAGAGGTAAGAAAGAAACACTTTTTTTTGCCATCAGTGAACAGCCCATTATGAGTTGAAAATCCAACCAAAACTTTTTTGGTTGCTGCACCACAGGCAAACCTTGATCTGAGTAATATTTGGGGGGCGGTGAGAGACTGGATGCAAATGCAGTGAAAGTGATGCATTTTCTGTAAAATGTTTTTAAATTATTTTATGAAAAGCTGTTATGGTTCCAGAAAGCCAATATTAATTGTTTTTCCATTCACCTATTTACCATTCTGCTAATGCTGCCATTTCCTTTTTAAAGCTGAAAATGCCAAGAAACGTACTCATCAAAACACCTCATTAAATGTGACCAGGAGACGAAGAAATATTTCAGGAAGTAGCACTTCTAATACAATCAAGTGATTTACAGTCTGAGCAGGAATATTAATTTAACTCTAGCTCTGAAGTAGCACTCAGCAAACAGCCACATGGTGTGATCAGCCAACGGTCCAGATGGTTTCAACATAGAGGGAAAACTGAAGGCATCCCACAACACTGTATGAAAGTAGGCCTTCAAAAACAGCATCAAACTCCATGATGGGATTGTTGCCTTCAGAGAGGAAGGAAGTATATAAGAAGGGACTTAAAGCCGACTATAACTGCCAAGATTCAAGAACGCCGCGTGTTAAAATCCAGATTATTGAAACTGTTGCAAGGCCACTCCATTAGAGAAACATCTTCATGACTCATTCTCAGAGTAGCTGCTGACAGACAATATGCCTTCACAATTTTAAGATAAATGAAAAAAATATAGACATATATTTATATATCTTACTGTTTCTTACAAAACCATATTGTAGTCATGCATTCAAGCTTCGGGAAAGCGTAACGTAGAAGTGAGGCACGGGCCAGTAACTAATATCAAGGTTTAAAATGTTATGATTTTAAAACCTTGAAAAAGCTCTGTTGCATTGTTTCGACATTTCAAAGAAATTCAAAAGGCATGTCAGAGAAAGTGCCGGAGTGATGAGACTGCGCTGCGCCCGTGAATTGGCTGAAAGACATCTGCTAAACGCTTACAAGAAAAACAAAGATTGCTGTGCGAAAATATTTTCAGTTGAAAAATCTCAGACAGCCATGGCGCAGAAAGTGAAGGAGAACCAGGCATTATGTGCTAAGATAAAAGTGGTTTAGAATTAATTATGGCAAGCTATGGGAGGATTGTCTGTTAAAGAAGCAACTGCATTTTTACTAGATTTAGAAACCGCTTAGTCTATATTTGTTCTTTAGGTAATACAAAGCTAAAACATAGATGAGCGTACCATGACCAGAAAGGCATCTTTTAGGATTTTGAATGCCACATTTATTACGCTTTTCTCTTTTTTGGTTGATTTTGATTTCTCTTTAGAAACTATTACATAAGACACAATAATATATATATTTTAATAGCCTTCCAGCTGTGAGTGGTCACTAGTTTGTTTTACTTGCAGAGTTTCAAGCTACTTGTGAGAAAACAATGAGCACAGCATTTACGATAAATATAAATAACTATTTTTAATCATCATTTATTTTGCACAGAGACAAACACCAAGTTCAGAAAATACTTGAATGCCTTAATCCACAGCAAATCCTCAATTCTCCGGCAGGGAAAGAGCTTTGTGCAAAAACTTGTTTTGTGTGTGTGCTTGACTGAAGATCTCACTGGCTAAATGAAAAGTGTAGAGAAGATTTTGAGAAAGTTGTAATAATTTAAAGAGAAACTGCACAAACAATGATGCACTTTTCTGTATCCCATTCCATTGTCTCTTCTGCTGAGCTCTTCTTCCTTAGCTTGCAGATCTAGCGGTTTCCGTCACTGCTTTTCAAAGACAGCACAATCAGCAACCACTCCTTCTCCGTAAAGGCTCAGCCAAGTACTGATGTTGCATTTTTTTTTGGTCAATGTAAGGGAGGTGAAAGACTTTCCCTGCTCCAGATGAAATCTACACACCGTAACGCCGCCCGGCTGACCCTAACTGTTCATGAGAACACGTCAAACTTCTGAGTCAATGTCCCTGCGCCGCCTCTAAGTGTGTGGCTTTTCTCGGGAGAGCCTGCTTCTCTGCACAAATGAAGCTCAGGTTGCCGAACTCTGCCACGGCAGTGACCTGTAAAAAAACTCACTACATGCTAAACTTACTCCTACACTGGCCACAGGAAAACAGAAATATTTTTAGCCCTGCTGAGGGTCAGCTCCTGTTCATTCATCCTGACTCTGGGTCGACCCTTCCCAAAACACCTCCACATGCGTGTTTGCTACAAAAACCTTTTCGCTACACGCAGCTGTCAAATGATGTTTTCCAGGCAAAGCTAATCATCTCATCATGAGAAAAAAAAGAAAGGTCATTTCTCTATTATTAGCACTGATTATTACATTCAAATGTGTAAAAATCCATCTTCCGATTCAACCAATGGAGTTCCAACAAATTCACAGAGGTGTATTTCATCAGGTAGTACATTTCAAAATCAATAACATCATCAGTCAAGTGTAATTCCCATCATTTTTTTATTTCACTTAAGCGGCATAAAGGCTGTGAAGCTAAATGTTTTGCATTATTTTAAAGGGTTGTTGAAGATCTAAAGCACTTTTTTTATGGATTGAGAAGCAAAAAGGCTGTTAGTGGCTTGTTAAATGTGTGTTATACTACTAAATATGCAAAATGGAAATAGTTAACACGGAGGAATAATGTAATTGTGTTGCTGCGCATGTCTTCTCTGGTTGCCATAGAGACCGACCGTGCGCATCCTGAGTCAACTCAGTGAGTGACTGGGTGACATTTGCTTTTTAGGTCGGTTTCCTCTGGTCCAGCAGGAATAACAAAAAATAAAAACTCCAGTGCAGAATAAACTGAGGCGTCATCGTAAATGATGTAGCTTGCGTGAAGGAAAATAATAAAAGGCAGCCTTTAATAAAAAAAGGTTACTTTGATCTCATTGCCTTGCCCCGTTTTGCAACAACAGCAAGAGGTGATTCTAATCCCACAGTCAAGCCGAAGCCCCCTGGCTCAAACCTGCGTCTTCACCTGTTACATGCAACAAATCAAGGCCGCGAATTCTCTCTGTAGGATGTGCTCATTGCTGCTTAGCCAGCATGGAGAGATAACGGGTGATTTAATGATTTTCTCCACTGATGTGGTTTGATGTATCGGCTGACTCTGCGCCTTTAGCTAGTATAACAGGTAAAATCCATTACCCTCCCACCTGCATGATTTATGATGGGTAGTATCAGAAGCTATGGGTCCCCCTTAAACAGCTGATCCATCCAATAGAATTTACTGCAAAATGTTATGGCTGCACATTTGGACTGAGAGCAGAACCTCCTCCCCCACGCCCCCTCAGCCCTGTAGTAATGAGAAAGTGATGGCCTTTGGTTGGAGAATATTTGCTAGGTGCATTGCCATTTCGTTCAGTTAGATGTAATCTGAGCCACACAAAAAAGCTCTGATGGAGGGTGGCTGCAATCAAATGCAAAAAAAAAGAAATCCTATTAACTACATTGAGATCAAAGAGGCTGCAATCAGACATTACATGATTCTGTAAAGAGAAGAATGTGCATAATGATGGTTCATGGTATTCAAATTCCCGCTTCCTTACACAGACCAGATCAGAACACAGTGGGACTGAGGCAGAAGCAAACTAAGCTGCTGCTTAGGACCCCCAAACCGTCAAGCGCCCCTCAAAACAACAGATAGTCGCTGGTATGGTTGCTTGTAAAGATGTTCAATTAAAAGTGGGCTCTTTTTCCCTGATTAAAACAAATCTATGTTGTATAGCTACTAGAGATGAGCTGCTATAGATATATAGATAGATAGATAGATAGATAGATAGATAGATAGATAGATAGATAGATAGATAGATAGATAGATAGATAGATAGATCAGGATGCTAGCCATATTTTTGTAGCTAGCCCAACTCTGTGCTAGCTAAGTTCAACATTCCTGCTTTCACCAAGCATTTAGTCATAAAGCCAATATAGAAAGACAAGTAATTGTGCATTTACCAATGTAATGTACATTGGTAAATATTGAATATTAACTTTAATGTCCCCGAAAAATGTGTGTGTTCTCTCTATGCATATTTGAATTCTTCTTCTGTGTTCACTGGTTTCCCCCCCAAGATTTAAAACATGCCCTCGGGCAAGAGAAGGAATTCCTTCATTTATAATATTAGCCTTTTTCTCTGCTTAGCGGTAAGCTCAAGTTAGTGTCTTCAGCAGTCACGTTTTGGTCAAAGGTTTGGTCAAACAGTCATTATGGACAAGCTATGCTCTATATGGAGTTTTAAAATTGGGGTCTATTTGCTGTCCAAATTCAATTTCTTGTCAACTAAAGTCTTTTGAAGCACGTCAGGCTGTTTTGCTGGTTTTTTTTTTTTTTTGCTGTTGTGCACTTGTTAGCTCTGTATCTTTGCACCGAGAAGGTCCTGGGTTTGACAAGAACCTAACATGTTATTGGTGAGTTATTGTAGAATTTTGAAATTGGCATCAACTGCATCAAATGCACATGTTTCTTACAAATCAAACAATTTCCCATCATAACTATGTTTACAACACACCATTTGATTTGGGTCATTAAGATCTGTAACAAGCACTAAAGAATACCTAAGAGAGCAAATATTGGCAAGCATGGCACCTGAAATAATACATAAATATGACACAAATAGATAGACAGAGAGCTTCTTTGAGGTAGTCAGGGGTGAAAGTGGGTTACTGTCCTGTTTTGATCTGCTCTGTTCTCTCTTTGAACGGCTTTGAAGACTCGCCTACTGTCCATATGGGAACTTGAACCGCTATCACTATGTGGCTCGCAGACTATTAAAATGTGCCTGGTGTTCGGTGGAGTGACGAGGAAAGAACAACACCCCTGACTCTCAGCAGAGAGGATGCGCTGATCAAAGATCTGTTCTTCCCAATTACGAGCGCGATGCCTGCCCCCCCCCCCCGCCCCCCCTCCGTATAGGAAAACACTCGACTCTAGTTATCACGCGGCTTTTTATTAATATGCGCAGAAAACTGCCTTGCACGGGGAAAGAGCGCCAAATTAAGACCCCCTCCCCAATCACTAATGATGGCGATTAGTGTGGTGTTTGCGCCTAGATCGGAGCTCAAAAATAAATAAAGAAATGAAAATCACAGGAGAGAGGGGTGATACAATTGGATCGCATTTTCTGCTTCACAGAACCGTAATGGTATTATAAAAATGCAATCAGCCCGTCGGATTGAAGACTGAAGCGCGTGCACTCGTAACGTCGCTCAAGTGCGCTGATACGCAGACTTAATGACTTCATGCCATCACTCACTGGAGGCTGGAAGTTGGATCTCCTCGGATGTGTCTTAATTGAAATGCATCGTCTAATCAATCATGCGGCGGATGCTGAATGCGGGTGACATATCTGGACTGCTGCCTCTCTCCATCAGCACAGCATCTTATCAACCTGTAACACCAACCAGCTGCGGCTTATTTCACTGCACGGTGGACAACTTGTGGCATTTACTCAAAGCGTGTCGAGCAAATGCGAAACCTCGCCAGCAGAAATTCATTTGGAAAATAAAAAAAACTTAAGAGAGATAGGAAAAAACCGTATATGTATATTATAAATACCTGAGCCAGAGACTTGTGCGTAAGCGTTTGTGGCAGCTCGTCGGCAGCCTGTATGTCCACAGAGGCAGGTCTCCAACCCTCAAACCTCCGTCAAGGAATCACTTTAAAAAATTAAAATAAAATAAAAAAAAATCCACCGAGCTGCAAATCAGAACTTTCTTCATTAAATTGAGGGTATCCGGAGCACCAGCCCGTCGTCTGATGGATCTCGCAGAACGGACACTCTTCCTTCTAGTGGGGAAGTTAAAGTGCAGCAGTTCGTCTGAGATCTGGGGCTTTTTTTATCTCTCTCTCTCTCTCTCAAAACAAACCTAAATGAAGATTCTCACTCCGTATGGCCATCATCATTCCTCAAAATAAATCTAGAAGTAGAAGAAGAAGAAGAAAATAAAAACATGATCCCTGCCAAAATACGCACATTCCTTTTGGTCCAAGTTTCTCCGGAGCTCAACACGCACTCTTAAGGACGCACAGGATGTCTGAACGGCAGCGGCAGGAATTGCATTTCTGCAACGTTTTTTTTTTCTATTCTTGCAGCTACTATAAGGAGCCCATCTGAAGCATTTCCAGAGAGCAAGTGATGAGATACTGTGGGTATGTTAGTTGCACCCCCAGCTCTCTCTTCTCCTCCCGTCTCTCTCTCTGCCGCCTCTCTCTACTCATCGGAGCGTGGGAGGAGGTGGGGCTCCCACATCCACCACCGCGCACACAGCAACTTCACACTCAACATCACATTATGAGCCACGGCTGTGTGCCCGGAGTCAAAGGAAGAAGAAGAAGAAGAGAAAAAAAAATCAGAGCGATTCCATACAGTTTAAGAATATCTCATCAAAGTGGGTCACATCGGAACAGGGGCGGGAATGGACCTTATTAAATGAGTGCATCATAGAATCACTGCGTGCGGCTCTTTATTATTTTCCTTTCTGCAGCAAGGAGACGCACCGTGGTGTAACAGGTAGGCCGCGCACTGACAGTTTACTTGTTGATATGCATTACATGTAGGAATGAGTGGCCCAACGTGGGAGCTGTTTGGAACACTGTTTATTCATCTGGCGCCACCCTCAGGCGCTCACGATAAGAAAGACAGGAAGTATCTGGTGGGGGGAAATTAGAGGAATGGAATGGAGGGGTCGCTATAGCGTCAGGGGCGTGGTCAAACAAAAGTGACCACCTGACGCCAGTGCCAAAGATTAATTTAGCCTTTTAAAATAAACATTAACTTTCCTTCAAATCAAAAACTTCAGCATTTGTTTTTGTTATCTATAGTTATTTATATCTGTGTAAAAAAATTATTGCAAGTGTGGAATTTGATTGAATTAAGCCAACTGAACCTGAGCCTTTCAAAATAAAGCCAGACTGCAGAACGGAACTTCCTTGACTCTCCTCACACTGGGGTAATTTCTGTGCTACTGCAACAAAAGTGACAGGAAATTAAAACAAGTGGATTCACACAGAGATAAAACATGAAATTTATTAAAACAGAACAAATAATAATAATAAATAATAATAAAATACTGTACAGTAAGATCAACATTTCATCACAAATACTGTGCAGTTATAAAAAAAAAAGATCCTGCAGTCCAAAGGTTGCTCAAAATGTCCAATGCTCTTAAATTTTTTAATTAATTGTTCAATAGTGTCGATATTTATAAAAAATAGAATTGGCAAGTTATTTTAAAGCAGGGTTTGCACCTTTAATTAATAAAAGTGAGAATATTTACTTTTAATGACTGTAATTTTACTGTCATTATATAGTTAATGAAGGCAGTGATGGAAAAAAGTATGTTGGCCTTTCAAAATAAAGTTCAATGATACTATTTTAAAATATGTAGATATTTACAACATTTTCTGGAGGCACCCATTGCTCACTATAATGGACGCGTTTCCTGAGTGATGACAAATTGTGAATAAGCTAAATGTATTGTTTGAAACACCAGCCATGTCTGACATTGTGAGTTAAAACAGCAGCAGCGTGGGTAAAAAAAAAAAAAAAGACAAAAAAAGAGGAAAACAAAAACAACACTTTGCTCAGGGCTGTATATTAACATGGCTCAGCGGGGAGTAAAATCCATTCCATGCTACAGTAACTCTTCCTTTCTTCCCGTAAACACTGACGTCGGTGATCGTATCTGTTTAAGCGTAAAGCAGCGGACCAGCAGCGACGTGGGGTTTGCCACCAAGGAAAGCCTTGAGCAATGCACTCCGGAGAAAACTTGATTTCCTGTCTTCCCGCAGCTACGTTTCTGCTGCAGCGAGAGTTTATCACAGTGCTTCCAGTCTGTGATCCTTTACACTCCTCCCCCATCTCTCATTAGCAGCAAACACACAGCTGTTGGGTTACCTCTCCAGGGCTCCCATTAAGGGCTGCCACTCAGGCTCACAGTGTCCCTGAGCCAATCATATTAGAGCTCCCGCCCACGCATCCCCCCCCCCCCCCCGCCCCGCTGCCATGCTCCCCATTCAACAGTCATTTTAATAACATTTAGGTGCTTTCACAGGTGGGCCCAGAGTGAGAGTGAGGAGAGAGCAGAAACCGAGCAGAGCCATTAGGAGGGGAAACGTAACTCAACCCCCCAAAAATAATATTACAATAATTAAAAAAAATAATGTCAACTCACGTCTGTAAAAGTGTAAATAAGTGAAAAATAAAATTTTGAATCAAAAGCTATATTAATAATTGTCAATTTAAAAAAAATGCATTGTTAATTCTTAAGCTGTTCAAAATAATGTATACTTGTCTCATGGTGTCTGCAAGCAAAAAAGACAACACATGGAAGAAAATCTAGTTTTTCACATGTACTTAATTTATTTTTTATTTAATTATTCATTAATTTAGTTAGTTCTCTTTAGCTAAATATCATAGGCTGCTCTGCAGTTTAAAACATGGCACCGTGGATTGAATTATTTCACGATTTATTCAATAGATTATTGACACATTTAAATAATTTATACATTTAGCTGTGTTTCTTTCAGTGCATTCATTTTCATTTTTATGTAAATGGCTGCACCGCTCACAACATATTTACTTATTGACCTATCGATTTGATTGTGTCACGTTTGACTCTTGTAAAACGGAAAGGTGGGGCTACTTATACATCAAGTAAACAAGTAAAACCCAATGAGGGAATAATTAGCATACTTTAGTGCATGAGTGAGCATTGCAACAGAGTGACCAATAGGCCAGAGTGGAATTAGCAGCATCATCTGTGCGGTTCACATGTCCTGGCTTTTGACAGGAACAATGATGGATGTCTAATTAACTATCCGTGCCTCTTAAATTCAACAGATGTATCTCCATCCCAGTGATGTCAGGCAGAGGATCTCTGTCGAGTCCATTCACATGTAATCAAAAAAGGCATACAAGGCATGGAAAGGAGCGGCAAGGCTGCGAATCAACAGCGGGTTTGTCCACTTCAGGTGCGAGTGAAGGACCTGAATGCTGCAGCATGCAACACCTTTATTAGCCAGCCTAAAAGCACGGTCTGACGTGATTCGCCCTCCCCTCTTTCTGGTGGTCGTCTTTTGAAAAAAGATGGGGCGAAAACTGGAAAATGCATGGGTGGTAGGGAAAAGAAGATCAGAAGAAAAGCCTAAAGTGACCTCAGACTCTCTCAAATTCTCCCAAAAGCGTTCATACCTTCCATGCAGTATTCAGCCAGGAAATCACAGCCTCACACTTTTACTCTTTTTTTTTTTTTTTTTTCTTTTCCGAAACTTACTTAGGCCATCCAATACATTCAATAAG
>CAEGAF010163209.1:0-12346 GCA_903067075.1 Micropoecilia bifurca | reverse complement strand
TTAATTTTCCCACCGACCAGTTGGTCCGCCGGTTGTCGCGGGCGCTGTTTTGTCCCAAAAAGCCAACCAGTAGGTATGATAGATAAAAAAAAAAAAAAAAAAAAAAAACATCCACGACGCCTGGGCGGCAGTGAGGCTGTGACACACCGACCCCATCAGTACCGACATCCTTCCTTGTTGCAGTTTTACCCACGAGGTCCAGAGGCTTTGACCTTTTCCATGTCTGCCTGTCTCTGTGCGGAAGGAGCCTGCAGCTCGCGCAGCCTGTTTCCTCCGACTCTCTAGCATCTTCAGCAGGCGGCAAACAGGGCTGGGCTGCTACATGCGCTGCTGCGTTGACTTTCTGCAGGTCAGTGTATTATTTATGCATTTATTTATAATTATTATTGTTATTGTCTGGCTGCAGCTTGCATTATTATAATACTGACTAAGGGAGTCAAAGCTTGCATGTTGTTTAGGTGTTGATGTGAGGATGAGCTGCACGCGCCTCTGCATGTAAACAAAAGCGGCCTATTTTGCGCTCTGCAACCACATCTTGCACAATTTATTCATTTTAATTAATTCAGGATTATGTCGGTTGCGTTAAATGTGTTTTGTTATGAATAGTCCAGGCGTTTTATTTGGCGTGTTGTTCTGGTGATTTTATTATGTTGTTTTGTTTTTTTTTGGCTTTGCTCTTTTGTCGTGTTTTTTAAACGACTGATCCGAGATGATATGCGGAAGCAGAAAGAGCTGGAATCTAATGAATGATTTATGAATGACATAAGCAGCTTGCGTGAAAATATGTAAACAAATAATGAATGTGATTAGTTTTAGTAAAAAGTTAGAAGAAATGATTATCCCGACAGCTGTTAAAATAATATGAAATATAAAAGTGACACAAATGAAAGTCAAGGGGGCGTGGTCTCTGTTAAACACTGTATTTAATATTTAGTATTTTCAAGTAGACAGAATGAATTATTATTATTTATTATTATATAATCATTATTTACTGTTAACAGTCTTAATAATTGTCCTCCAGAGAATGTAGGTCTTTATCGTAATGTTGATTTCTAAAAGGTTTTACCAAATCCAGCATGTTCAATAACAGTAGGCGGCTAAAAGTAAAAAATAAATAAAAATAAAAGTTTAGCCTTCCTGTTAACTACTGAGGAATGTCTAGATAGAAAGTGTGGCTTCCTTATATCCCTTGAGTTCCTCTAACATAATTCAAACACATCACAGATACTAAAATATTGCAGACCTGTGAGTTTCCTTCCCTCAGTAAGAGCTTTCCACAATGAAGAGTGTTACTTAATAGCACCTTGGTATGGTACTTTCACTATTTGCGTTTTTTGAGCACATGGTTGAAAATCCTCCAACTTAAGTTATGAATTTATATGATTCTTATTGTATAGATCAGCACAAAGGGCAGAGCTGCAGCAGCAGAATGAGACTCTTTACTGATGACTTAACTACCAGCAGCAGGGCTACTAAAGAAACAAGACAAGGCTAAAGTGTTGATGAGCTGATGCCTGAACTCCCTATTCAGCCACAAAACACACACAGACACTCCTGCTGCTGTGTGTTAATAAAGATCACCAAGTCTCCCCCCCCCCCCCGCCAGGTTCCCTAGCAACAGTGATGTGTTGCTGGTCGAGGCTCCTTCCAAATTTAGCTCTGGGACCTGCACAGCCAAGCAAAGCTGTTTGGACATGTGAATAAATGGTGCATATGTTGTGATTAAAAGTCTTCCAGATGAGAAAAGCAGTAGAAGAACATGATATTGCCATTGTTAGTTCTTTCTAAATCATCAGGCATCCATCATGAACCTTTATAGGTCAATAATGCATCGATGCAACAAAACAACCCACAGTAGCTCCCATCTGGGTCAGTTAGCCAAAAACTGCATGTCCTCCAATGCCCCTACCCCACCGCGCCTGTGTCTAAAGCTGTTTTAATGCCATTACCCTGGGGGGATGGGGGGGGGGGATATCCGCTCTTCCCAGCATGGTTTGGATTAAACCTAGACATACCAACGTGAAACGCTCACAGGCTTATCCATCAGGACAGCTGTGTGTCTGTAGATTTGTTTACCGTCGGCGGACATTGTTTGCATTCTCAGGCGTCCCGACTCATCTTTCTCCGTTGCCCCCATCAGACCGTGGCCTTAACCTCCCTGCGGTTCTCCGGCGGCGTCGGCCTCCGCGGCCCCTGAACCCGTCCGCTCCACCTTCCTCCGTTCGTCTCCCGCCATTGCGTCCAGCTGTGGCCCTCACAGGGCGCGATCGCTGGCTCTCACCTGACAGGCGCCTGGCCTCAGGACGACAGCCAGCAACAACACCTTCCCTATATGAGGGACAAAGCGACGCAGGTGAGTGTCGGTTCCATGTAAAATTCCATTGGTTTTCTTCTTCCTGAGCCATTTCAAAACATTATAAATGCATATTTGACATCACAACCACAAACTTCTGTGTGTTTTATTGGTTTTTTTAGGTATAGATAATCACAAAGTAGTGTATATTTGTGATGTTTCTTAACTAACCTGTTAACAGTTCCTTCATTTAGATACTTTCAAAACTAGGGATGCACTTTTCCACTTTTTTCACTTCCGATACCGATACAGATATCTGAGGTTTGGTATCGGCCGATACTGATCTGATACCGATAAACGGTGCTAAATTGACTTAAAACGTTTCTTTTCTTAAACGCTGACATAAATGTACTGAATTACAAATACACTGGTGCAGATAATACTGCACCAATACAGAACATTAAAATACACCAATAGCTTCACACGCTACAAACATGTAAAAAAACAAACAACACAACTGTAGTTTGTTCAGTAAGTCAATTAGGGGAATAACAGCCAATGCAAAATAAATAATACAGAAACTGACAAAAACAATGAGGTGACTTCCTTGGTCAAACGTAAAAAATTGTGACAGGGGCAATTATAAATTTTAAATATAATGTAAAATAAATAATAAATTACATTGTTGAGAGGATAGAGAATACATACAAAACATTGTTTTGATTTGGCACAGATGAGATTGTGTCTGTCAGCTCAAGCAGCTCAAGTTTGTGTTTGTGCACTTTTTTTTTCCCGCTTCAAGGCAAAACGTGACTGTCAGTGTGTCAATAAACATAACCAGGTTCAGGGAGGTTGCAGGTGGTTGCATCATCAGGCTGCGTTGCTTGTCAGCCGGCGACAGACTTCAGAACGAGACTCCTGATCAAAGAGATCTTTCTGCCACGGCACATCAATCCACCGCAAAGGACCAACAGCAACATGCTTTTTTTTTTTTTTTTTTGCTATGTGAGGAATAACGCGGTGTTTGCATTGGTCTCAGACCCCCAGGGCCTGGGCAGATGAGAGGAGGAGGGGCTCTCACAAACGCTCGGCCTCCTGTGGGAGCACCGACCAACTCAAGGAGGTCTGCGTCCCGCTTCTCTCTTGGTCGCCTGGCACATTTACGCTGCTACCTGCTCTACAGTCGTTCCAGCAACATTGACGTTAATATTTTCTTCTCCAGATTGCCAAATTGCGTCAGCAGCTTCAGCGCAGCAAGCGCAGCAGCCGCCATCGGAGGGACAAGGACCGCAAATCCCCGTTCAACGGCAGCCATGCCATCATTCAGTCACAGGTGATCACGCCCTGATTCTGTATTAATACATGTAGCCAGAGCAAAACAGTATTACTGACTTTTTTCATGAGTAAAAAATCAGTAATACTGTAATTTAATGTAATTGCATTCCGTGATCAAACTAAAAGATCTTGATCAGCGGCTTCTTCTGGCCGATTATCGATATTCAAAAAGCCCAACCGCCCAATTACGATTTTGGTCAATACCAATTTTTTTTATCTGACAAGTAAATAAATATAGCAATAAATTGGCAATAGTGGGGTGAGTATAGTTAACCCCACGTATGCAGACGTCACCTGGTGGGCAGTTCTGTCAGTCAACCCTCCAATGGGGCAGTAGCTGGTTTTCAGACTTTTGTGGAGGCAGATAAGATGGATGGATAAGATCAGTTCCACGTTCCAAAGCAACAAAGCTGTAAAAAATCAGAATTGATGAAGGAACGTTTTATGCGTTCTTGTTTGAACAACGTCTTCGACACAAAGCAGATCCTTACCTGAAAATCTCACTGAGGTAAGATTGTTCTGGTAAAACCACCTGCCTTCCTGTGAACAGCCATATTAAACAGACCTAGAAGTAGTTCTGATTACCTGAAATGTCAATTCAAGTAATGAATTATGTCAAAGTAAAAGTTGAGATGAGGCAAATGTGTTATTTTCCATAATTAACTTCAGGATTACGTGTAGTCCATATCATTGCTTTTAATGTCTCAACTGTGCCCCCTAGGGGTCATTGACCAAATTGTACAGCTGCTAACAAAAACCCTATAATTCAAACTATTCTGTGAAACAATAGTCCCCAGTCAAGTTCAGGCTCCTCACTTTGAAGTACATTTCAACTTAAAAATATTTAGCTAGTAATAGTAAGTTCAATTTAGTTGGAACTTGTATGACGCAATTTCCTTTAAAGAATAGTATATTCAGTCTGGAAATGTCTTCTGGGCCAAAAGACGTCACCATATTCATTAGCTGATGAGAAGCATGGTACAGTAATCACACTGTTATTTGTTGCTTTCTGTACTTTGTCTGCTGTAACTATGTTTCCGATGGCTGTTCTGCTTTCTCAACATACTTCCTCGTGTTTGTGCAGTCGCCTATGCCCAAGACCATCCTCATACCAATTCCTATATCCAAATCCTCGGCTCCTCGCTTCCGCAACAGCGTGGAAGGCCTGAACCAGGAAATCGAGCGCATCATCATCCGAGACACCCCTGAGAAGGATGAGACCATTGTTGTGAGTCCCCTAGATCAAGTTGATGCATTCCATGAAGGATAGCGGGTTACATTTCCGCGACGCTGTTTTTGTGGCTTATTCTCCCAGCCGCAGGACGTCCCCGATGGCCACCGCGCGCCGCCACCACTTCCCCCCCAGCGCAGTAGCAGCACCCGCAGCATCGACACGCAGACTCCATCGGGGGGGGGCCTTAGCGGCAACCACAGCAACTGCAGCAGCCGTCCGGACTCCATCTCCCCCTCCTACCTCAGCGTCCTCAACGACACGGCTGGAGGAAGCCCCTACGACGAGAAAGGTGAGGAGAACCCGATCTTACTCAAGAGTCTCTTACTGTCATTCTGAATTTTAGTGTTTATACTTTAAAAATGGGCAATAAAAACTCCTTTTAACCAGAGCTAGGTCCGTGCTCCCCACTGCCCAAGTACGCCGCCTCTCCCAGACCCAACAACAGTTACATGTTCAAGAGAGAACCGCCAGAGGGTTGTGAGAAGGTCAGAGTATCTGAAGAGTCCATGTGAGTAGTTGTCAAGTTTTATGATGCATCCGAAACTCATAGCAAAGGAATACCGATGTGAACGACTATGTGTCACTTTGTCTTAAGGCCCAAACCTCTGGAGGAGATTCCTCCCTTCCTGTGTCCCGACCGCAACAAGGTCAACTTCATCCCCAACAGCGGTTCTGCCTTCTGCCTCGTCAGCATCCTCAAGCCCCTGCTTCCCGCCCCGGACCTGAGCTTTCGCCCGGGGGTCGGCCTCCGGAGCCTGTCCCCGTCCCTGGTGCCTCTGTCCACCCAGCCCTGTCTCCTGGAGGAGCCTGAGAGCTTTTGACTGCCTCAAAGTCAACAACCCTCTTTCCCCTTCCTATCAGCTGAATCAGAAAACACTACGGAATCAACCGTTTTGCTCCCAAAACAAAAAAAAAAAAAAGCCTTTAGCATGCCAGCTAAGCTCTCTCTGATGTCCTTCTTTTGTTAAAAAGCTCTTCCCACTGCCTCCTCCTCTGACGTGAGACTCCTGCCTTCCAGAGCAGGCGTTTGTAGCTCACATTTCACCGCTTTCTTCTACCTTCAGCACTGGTTCTGTTCCTGTTCTTCTAGGAGGAAACGGGGAGAAAAAAAAGACAGACATTTCTTTTGATTTCATCGTATTATACCATGGCGCCTTTCCACAGACATATCTCTTTTTCTATCTACGGTTGTTTGTCTTGATATAAATTATGCCTTCCATTATGACAAAAAAAAAAAAAAAAAAAAGGCCGCTGGTTTTCTTGGAGACCGCCAGATCGACCACAGAGGTCAACTTTGGTGCTGCCAGATGAATCGTAGCATACCTTGAAGGGATGTGAGAAGTTCAAAAATGTGCCTGATGTTTTAGACCGCAGTTTCCCTGAACCATCATAATGCTGTGAGCGTAATTATGGTCACTGCACTATGAAGGCTGTAGATACAAGCAGCAAAGCAGATAAAGTACAAACAGCGTATCTTTAAAATACTTGCAGACCAAATCCTGGGATCTGTTTGCTACTTTTTTATCAGCTGTTTGCTGGGTATCTATGGGAAACACAGGCCAGGGCTATGATGTTTGACGCGTGTTCAACCTGTGTCTGCTTGCCCGTCCCCACAACCGACCTCCCTTCCTTCAGCGCCAACCTTTGCTCACCCTCGGCCATCTTTTCTCCGTTTTGCGAGCTCTTTCTCTTTGTTGAGGTCCTCCTGTCTTGGTCGGCTTGTATTGCTTTTGGAATGCATCTACTTGCAGGGCTTTTCTCACGGAGAGGCTGGTCAACCCAAGCTTCCACGCATCCGCAGACCATCGGGGCAATCTGGGTCGCAGAAAATAGACAATTTGAAACTATTTGTATAGCCAGCAAAGAATCAAATGAAACGGTGTACTGTTAATGGTTAAAACAAGCTACACTTAGTAGAGCATCTTTATATTTAGTCTCTATATCGTGCTAATTTCAGATTGACTTAACCTAGAACCAGTGTGGCCCATATAAACATAGAATCTATTACTATGCTAGTGAGGTACAAACAAATTTGCTATGAGGTTGATCGGTTGAGTAACATCAAATCTGTGTGGTAGTTGAAAGCTATCTACTTTCAATAGTAAGTATATTTCAAGTAAATATGTGGTCGTTAGAATTATGTCTCAGAAGTAACAGTGTGAGACATTTTACACTCTGGTATTGAACTGGCTAGGATTGGAAATGTTGGTAGATCTTTAAGGTAAAGAATTTCACAGATTGAGCTGTTTTGGTCACTAACCATGCTCACTGATTACATAAGTTTCTAAAAGTCTTAAATGTCTCAACTACATTGGAAATTTCTGCTTGAAAATTTTATAAGTAATGTTTTACAGCAACTGCTGTCTCAAACTTGTAATCCTAAATAGCTAATGATGGTTAATGATAAAGTTTAAGGGAAACAGAACTGGCTCAAGTCAATATCCACAGATTAAAGTCTTACAAAAAACCAAAGATTGGAAATTAGTTCTAAAATACTTTAATGGTTCATCTCTAATAGTTTTGTTTGTTTTTGGTTGTGGGTGGTAAGAAAATATTAAGTCTAAACTAAACTGATTGGCTAATTTGTCTGACACCTGCATTGTTACAGTTTTTCTAAAGAAGAAACAAACAAAAGCTTACTTTTCAAGTCATTAAGCGACGGAGCATTCGGAAAATTGTGCAAAACTGACATTTTTCTTGTTGGCGTGCCATATCTTTGGAGGACCATTTCCAAAGCGAACATTAGTTTTGGAAATAGTTGCAGTTGCTTTAAGAAATAACTTAGCCTAGCACTGCTTTAGTCGTGCTCATGATAAACAGCAGCTGTTTGAGTGTCTCCAGTTATTTCATTGTCTACTTTTTTACATTGATGTCTGCAATTGTCTTGCGTTGTATGAAATTCACAAATTCTACATTTCAGAAAGACTAAACCAGAATAATACAAATTAACTAAAATAAACACTTCACTTTTCAATGAAGATATAACAAAAGTTTCACTAAGATAAACTGAATCTGTTTAGATGACTAGTTTACACATCGACAGCCTCTCCGTGTCAGAACCAACCCTCCTGTATTTTTTGTAGATGTCACAATTAATTAACGGTGCCTGCTACAGTGCAACAGGAATGTACTGGACTTGTAAATACAGAGGCACTGTGTTTGTATTACTGGCTGACAGAGATATGTAATGGGACGAGGCAAACAAGTGTAACGTACGACTTCTCAGCTGAGTACTGTGAATTACAACTTGACTCATTATTGTGAATAATAACGTATTTATTTATCAGACAGGAGAGGAATTGGGTCTTCGGAGATTTCTAAACATGAACTGACATCTCAGGTCGTAGAGAGTAGGACACAAAGATATATGCTAACATAAACAGAGCAAAACGACAACTGCTTTCTATGTAGCCTCACACGATGGAAATCCCGACTGACTTTAATTTGTAGCAGAGTAGATATAGAAAAGTGTGGATGTTATTTGTTCAGCGACCCGACTTGGAGCAACGGCTAGTTACGACGAAAAAGGGAGAAAAACGTATAAAAAATTGGCCCGTTCCGAAATCCACTTGCTGAAACACAATCATGACGATGGTGGCATGTTCCGACTTGTTGCTTGGAAATGTCACCCAAAAAAAAGAGAAAAAAATTTAAATATCTGAAACATGGATGCTTGTTTCAGTGTGGATAAAAAAAAGCATTTTGGAATGAGGCTTCTTTTCTTTGTTTGCGTGTCCAGTTGATTGGAAACCAAACTGCCAAGTTTTCATCTTTTAAACCCCTTTGAGTGAAATAAAAGGCATAGTTGAAATAAACGACTCGTCTCTTATTGACTTGAGAAATACATTCTTTTATTTTCAGTGTGAAAAGTAAGATTTACACTTGATGTGACAGAAACAGTAATATTCTAGTAGTCTTTAAGTTGCATTAGAAGGTCAATAAAGTGAAACATAATTGTGTCTTGTAGGTGAGTCGGGATATTAATGTGCAGCTTGTTAAACCTGTCAGCAAACAAATATCCCAACTGAGGATTTTGGTGCATTTTAGACCCTTTTTAATTTTCCATTTTTAAAAAATCCCTTTAAGAAACAAATTTGCACTAAATCACACTGAAGCATTCAGTTGTCAGCAATGGAGATGAATCCCTTTTTGTTAAGCAGTTCCTTTGGATTGATTCAGTTAAACACAGATGCTATAAATACACGGCACATGAAGCTAAAATAGTTTTATTTCATAATTATGGGTTTGTATCTCACAATGCCTATAGAGCTGATTATTATGACTGATGCACCAATTATTTGCAAGCAAAACAGATTTTCTTGGCCTTAGACTTGTGATTATGGATTCAGTAGATGGAATTTCACATGTCGTTTGGAGATTTTGCACTAGTTCCATTTTGTACAGGCTTTGCCCTTTAATGCCATCTCTAGTGGGTTTATTCCTTGTTGCACACCTTGAATTTCAGTCTGAATTCACAGTTTAAAGTTGGCTTCAGACCATTTGACTAAACCTCAACCACATGTTGAGGCATTTGGTATCCGTTGCATCATAAAGAGCCCATTAAATGGCTCAGTTAGCTTTGCTTTTCCCAGTTTAGCTGTGACAGGATGTGGAAAAATTATATGCCAGACTAATACTTTATGATCAAATAGCAGGGCTCCTGCTAAATTAATTTGTAGTTCTGGGTTAATGTTGAAAAACTAAAGTTAGTATGGAAAAATATATGTATATCTAGAAGTCATCCATCACATCCATGTTTTTCTGCCAGGTTTCATATTTGCTCAAATGAACAGATCTTTGGAAAAATCTTGAAAATTGACCTACAAATGTGAAAAACCCCCGAAATATGCAGTTCCATTTCTAATTAGCAGAAGTTAACGACGGTGAACTACAGTTACTGTTCCAACTGCAATTCATAGTCATGTTAGCAAGCTTGTGTTAGTGTTCAGGAGGTATGACGACTTTCTGATTTGGAAAAACAAACTATCTGCAGTTGGAAATATTTATCTGGCTGAGTGGTCAGCTTTCTAAATCCTAAATTTGACATCTTGAACCTTTCTAAGCTAAAATGAAAGAAAACCCGTTTCTAAAACTGGGTCTGTTCACCTCTTTTGCCAGATTGCAACCACCTTTTGACCATTTCCTCTGCTCCAACTTCCATTCAATACACATAAAACAATCCACTCTGCTTCAGTTCTAGAAAAATATCACATAAAATTTACTGTAAAATGTAAGTTTCAACTTATTGGAATTCATTCTGGTTCTGATCTGTTTGGGTTTGTTCGCTCCTATGAAATATGACATTTTATGACCCCAGAGGAAACCCAATAACTTTCCAGTTGCTCTCATTGTTTATCAGTCATGTAACCATATTTCATTACCAAAAACTATTACAAAGATGAAAATAAGTTACATCTTGAGAAAAAGAATTTTAAATTCAGCAGTTTGATTGCATTTTTCTGAACCTGCCCTGTTCTGTTGTATAGTTTGCTTATTTTCTTTGGGCAAAAGATGTGCAGATAAGTTCTACTGCAAACAGATAAACATGGCAGTAGCTCATGCACAAAGCAGGATGAACTGCTTAAATGATGCAGCCGTACAAGGAGGTAGGAGCTGATTTAAAAACTAGTTTCCAAATCAATAAAATGTTCCTTTGTGTTGTTTAAGGCTCCATTAATGAGACGCCACAGAGAGCGATGGGAGTTTTCTCCAATTCTATAGAACATGAAAGACAAATATGGCTTTCTGGAAAGTAGCCAGCAAACATCAGCTTGTTATATTAGTTTTTACTCCATAAAGAACTAAAAGTGTACAATTAAAAAGCACTAGCTACACGTTTTGGCTTTAAATTTTTGTGTTTAAATGCAATGGAAGTGTAGTGGTTTCACTTTGCCTGTAGGCTGATAAATGATGGATTAGTGCGTCATTTTTTCGGGGTCAGGATTTCAGAAAGACAGACCCATCACACCCAACCTAGGAATCATTTGTGACAATCATGTGGTACTTCACACAAACCGTTTTCAGCATAAAGACTTGTTTTTTAAATCCACCCTGGATCTCTGGATATGTACACTCAGCAAACGCCCAAACAAACCAAACACAGAAAGCACACGGCAACATCCAAAACAAAGGCGGAGCCCAGACATCCTGTCACCAACCATCACAACTTCGGTGTTTGACTTGGTGTTAAAGTCGGTTACAGCAGCTGAGAGTTTATCAGCTCAGTGTTTGGAGCTTCTAAGGAGATTAGTGTGTGTATGTGCTCAATTATAATGGAATGAAAATTTGCTGTAATACAAATTTTTCTTTAAGAGAGTGAAGGTTCATTGAAGCAGCTCCAAGAAGAGGCTCAGGCGTTGAGCAGCTCATCAGCAGAGCGTCCGATGGCGTCAGGGTTGGAAAGCGGGTCGAGGTCGGCGAACAGGTTGAACCAGGCAGACATGTCTTTGGATCCTCGTGAAGCTGCTGTGAGGAAACGTCAGACAGAAGGTCAGGTTGGGAAGACGCGGCTCCTGCTGAGAGCTTTTCTAAAGCCGAGCATCGTACCGTTAGCTGCAGCTGGCTGAGAGCGAAGAGCCGCTGGGTTCTGACCAGGCGGCAGCTGCAGGGGTGGAGCTTGGAACATGGGCGGAGTCACCCAACCTAAAGTATGCAGGCGACACAAGATGGATGAGAGTCAATGGGAAAGTGTCAGTCCGTCTTTGACTTGTTTTGTTACCGTCAAAGTTTCTGCAGGTTTTTAAGGCCACTATGAATAGAATCTAAGACCTATAGCTCCACAGAAATGTACGAACTTCGTTTATCCAACTGATAATAAATCTGAACTGACCCATGATAGCCACAGGTAAAGATAGCTAGCTGTTAATATACCCTTCCTAACAAGCAAGAGTACAACCATAGCCTCAACATGCCCTTACTAGATAGCAAGACAAGAGTATGTGGAGTTAGCAAGGACATGCTATGGGTTGCTAGTGTAACCCATAATTAGTCAATTAATCACTTTTATTTTTGCGGGCCCACTTCCTGTTATCCTCCAAACTTTCCCCCTTATTTAAAGGCCCGCCTCCAGCGCAGTTTGAACGTGATCACCTGTTCCACTGTGATTGTGGCTGGCTGTGTGGCGTCTTGCTGACAATTCACTCAAAATCTCTGACTACACTGATTTGATCTTTCGTTTGGTGAGTTTTTGTTTGAAGTAAAGCAGTATTGGTTTGCCATGCAATTTCTGCTTGATTGCTCATTGGAGCATTGTTTTACTAGAACCATTGGCTTGTTACCTGGGCGTCACCAAGACTGTCGCAGCTGATTGCAGTTTGGTTCCCCACTTCATGAAGGTAACCTAATCGCTGCTATTGTGCCGGTTCTGGCACTGCTGTATAAAATAGGATGTAGCTACACTTTAATGTGTTTTGCATTTGTATGTTAGTGCATTGTTGATAAAACCCTTAATAGGTTTTCTGGCCTTTTTAGGTCGGGTTTTTTTT